>JBBPJV010000381.1:0-24698 GCA_038088915.1 Sutorius aff. eximius
CATGTACTGGCCAAAGGTCACAACGTCGACATCAATCTTCCGCAGCTCTGGTAGGATGAACATGACTATGAAGCATGTATTGAATACGACAAGTCTGACCTTGCAGTGCGTGCATGATTTGGTCCTCATTCTCTCCCACTCCAAGCATGATGCTCGTTTTCGTTATTCGTACCCCTTCCTTCTTGGCGTGTTCTAATACCTTTAAACTTTGCCAGAAAGTTGCCCTGCGATCTCTCACGTATGGGGTGAGCGCTTCAACAGTTTCGATATTGTGCGCATAGACATCTAAACCCGACTGGGCGACGACGGAGACATGCTCTAGCGAACCAGCAAAGTCGCCGGTCAAGGCTTCAACGAGGGTATTAGAGGCCCTGGGACAATTTTGTTAATTATGGCGCCAGACAAGGGGAAACAACTCGCTTCTGCTTAATTTTACTAATGGTTTCAGCAAAATGATGAGCTCCCCCATCCACAAGGTCTAGGATACATGTTAGCATGACGTTTCTACTAACCATATTCAACAACATACCATCTCTATCCACACTTGTCAGTACAATGTAGCCAAGTCCCCATCTGGAGATGGCCTCGGCGGTATTTTCTGGTTCGTGGGGGTCTAGTGGAGGTGGTGTTCGGGAGGTCTTTACGGAACAAAACCGACAGCCACGGGTACATGTATCACCCATCAACTGACGCTCGTGTCAGCAAGTAAGGGCAGAGAAACTCTTCAAATCCGCACCATGATGGTTGCAGTGGCAGCCCTCCGGCCCTCCTCCTCCGACACGCCTTCCTTACCTCCCCAACAGTCTCCGATATTTGGACATCGGGCTTCCTCGCATACGGTGTGAAGATTAAGGCCCCTCAAATCTTTCTTGATTTTATGAAAAGAGTCTCCGGACGGTATTTTGGTTTTGAGAAAATCGGGAAGACGAGGGCTATGAAATTATGAAGTTATACAGCGTGAACATGGTTCATGAGATGCTTACCCTTTGGTATTTCCTAGCATCACTCTTTGGACAGGCTCGCCCGATAAGAAGTCATCCAGAGAAGGACCATTGTCCAACACGTGACTGAAACCGGAATTCACTTTTGGAGGGGCGACGGATGAGGATGTTGCCAAGCATCGAACTTGAGTCCAGGAGGTCGCAGAACGGCGAAGGAAAGGTTGGGTCGCCATCTGCAGTGGAATGAGTGACGAAGTGGTTGGATTACCTATACGACTTAGTCATCGTGTCATAACGAGAGCTTCCTGACTTGCTTCGCACATACAGTATGGATACCCTCTCTCGAAGGGAGGAGGACACCCTCCTCAAGGCCACTAAAGCGCACGCTTTGAAAGAGTGTGATCCAATCGTCAAAGGTGCTTTTCCCATTGACCCTGGCTGCTTTCTCTTGACTCGTCACAGAATTCGCAGAGTGTGCCCAAGGGCGGACGCTTTCGGTTGCTTGGGCTTGCAGAGACAAGTACAAGTCTTTGCAAGAGTGCATGGTTCAATAGTGCGTTTGTCCAACCGCCGCCTCAATCGACGGTGAAATGACCTCTTCTGGTGTGCAGTACCAGCCCAGAGGCCATGGAAGTGGTACGCAAGGAATATCTCCACCTACGGGATCGAAGTGGGGTTCCACCGTGAAGACTAGCCTTCATCGGACAAGAAAGTCGTGACGCATGATGCTCAAGGATCGAAGGCCGCCAATGAAGCACGAATTTATTACAGAGTACATGAAATCGCAAGTAACCTTGTAACCAAGGAGAAACGTCGGTGACAATCCTCACTTGCTAGAACTATTCACTACCACCCATTGAGCACACACTCCCATGATGGAGGAAACCACTCTGTGACAGACACTGTGACAACAACGAAAGGCTAGTTGACCATCACTCACCCTGCGAGGCCCACGATGCCATCATTGACGTTGACGAGACGGAGATTGGATGCTGGTATCCAGACGTCCAAAATGTCGGTGATAAACTGGTAGCGCGTATCCGAACGCATTCTGCGCCGTGATCGGTCCAAGAGAACAAGATGGAGAGTTACTGCACACCTTTCGAGAGCGCGGTGTTTGGCCTCGCGCTGTGCCACATCCCCGAGATCTTTCTCGCCCCACGATTCAGGGGTACGAAGCTTCTTGGCCTCTTGAGCAAGGCGGCCGGCCTGGATGTCGGTATTAAGTGGAAACAAGTTATGTGCCACAGAGATTGCAGACCTTGAGAAGGCCATGTGTAATGCTGAGTAAAATTCCAGACAACCAGAAGCGGTTTGAGATGGAGGCCACTTTTTGAGCAGTGGAAGGCTTGAGATTGATGACCTTTACTGCGTTTGCCTGCGAGGCGGCGAGGGCATGTGGAGAGTAGTTTATCGGTAGATGAGGGACGCTTACCCAAATGATGGCATCATATGTGAGGTACCCAAAGTATGAAAGCTGGCGACCGATGATGGCAAGCTGTTCGCCGAGTTCTGTGGGAGACTGGGCCGCGCGGAGGGCAGCCTGAAGGTGTTCGACAGGCTTTCCGAGACACATGACTGGGTACGATTAGGCGCGGGAGGAGCATGCAAGCGCGCACTCACGCTTTCGACCGAGGGCGAGATGATTCTTGAGCGCATTCCATCGAGTTGCCTCTACCTTGTTGCCACGAGAGAGGAAGAACCAGGTGAGGAAACGAGAGAGGTATTGTATAGTGCGGTAAAGCTAGAGGGAATGAGTTGTGTAGAAAGTGGGTGGGTGATTGGACGTGCCTTGTCTCTGCCCAGATTGGTTCCACCATATTTGATGGACTGGGAGATATAGGGGTGGAGGACAACCTGGGATGCGACGGACGACATGATGTAGCAGAGCAGAGCAGAGATGAGCACGAAGACATAGTACCTTGCAAGAATCACGTGGATACGTTGCATGTGTCTTGCTCGTCGCGGTGAACAGCGAGCTCGGATGGGTTGGCTCGGTACTTTCCGGAATAGCTCGTGTTTTCGACGGTCTCCAGCTCGGCGGCGAATTTCGGAAGACGCATATATCCACCCTCTCCGCCATGCTCTCCGCCGCCCGACGCGTCCCCGCTACTTCGGTCCGTACCATCCACACGCGATTCTACCCAGCTCATCCTCTACCAGCTCAGGTCCTTCTCCTCATCCACCCGCGTCATGGTATTCCACTCCCACTTCTCCACCAGACCTACTCACACTCTCCCAGTCATATAGGCAGGAACGCGACACCTTCGGCGACATCCAGGTCCCTGCAGACCGCTACTGGGGCGCACAGACACAGCGGCACGTCCCGTTGACGTTCTCCCCCCTCTCTCGCTCATCCGTTCCACAGCTCACTCCAGAACTTCGACATTGGCGGCCCAACAGAGAGACTCCCTCCCCCGCTGATCAAAGCGTTCGGTGTGCTTAAGAAGGCCGTCTCTATCGTCAACGTCAGCTATGGCATGGACCCCAAAATCGGTGACGCCATACAAAAAGCTGCAGACGACGTGCGTCATCCCTCTCCATCCCCCCTACTTCACTTACCCTCTCTCAGGTCATTTCTGGCAAGCTCGTCGACCACTTCCCCCTCGTCGTGTTCCAGACCGGAAGTGGTACCCAGAGCAACATGAACGTAAACGAGGTTGGCTAGACACTTTGCTTGCCTCCGAATGATCCCTCAGTGACTGCGAAAAGGTCATTTCCAATCGTGCTATCGAGTTACTCGGTGGAACCCTGGGTTCCAAGAACCCAGTCCACCCCAATGATCACGTCAACAGGAGCCAGAGCAGCAACGACACGCGAGTTACTCTCCTATCGCCTTTTTCACCCCTCCGCTTACTGCATACGTCTAGGTTCCCAACAGCTATGCATGTCGCAGCTGTCGTGGAGATTCATCATTCATTGTTACCCGCTCTCTCAGAACTTAGAGACGCTCTCCAAGCCAAGGCCGCTGCATTCAAGGACATCATTAAAATAGGACGAACACACCTGCAGGTATGCGTGCCTTCCGATCGAATCTGGGCTAGACCTGACCTGTCGTTACCGTAGGATGCAACTCCCCTGACCCTTGGTCAAGAATTCAGCGGCTATGTCCAGCAAATAGAGAATGGAATTGAGCGCGTCAAGGCAGCTATTCCTCGTTTGAGCCTTCTCGCGCAGGGTGGAACCGCCGTGGGGACCGTGAGTTCAGTTCCGTTGCTGCAGTCCGCTCGATCGTCTGACACGTCCGACAGGGCTTGAACACTAGGAAAGGTTTCGACATCAAGGTTGCTGTTGAGATTTCAAGGATCACTGGTCTGGAATTCAAGACTGCACCGAACAAGGTGGGTTGGCTGGTCAATCGCGAGGCCGGTCGTTGACCTTGCACGTCAGTTCGAGGCCCTTGCCAGTCACGATGCCCTTGTCGAGGCTCATGGCGCTCTCAACGTGATTGCGTGTTCTCTGATGAAGATTGCCAACGATATTCGCTTTCTTGGCTCTGGTCCCCGCTGCGGGTTCGGCGAGTTGAGTCTTCCTGAAAACGAGCCAGGTAGCAGTATCATGCCGGGCAAAGTCAACCCCACGCAGTGCGAGGCAGTTACCATGGCCGCCGTCCAGGTTATGGGTAACCAGACCGCTGTGAGCGTGGCAGGCGCCAGTGGCCAATTTGAGGTACACACTCTGGTTTGGTTCCGGAGGTTTCAATAGTGACATGTGCCCTCCAGTTGAACGTGTTCAAGCCTGTCATGATCAAAAATGTGCTTCAGAGTATCCGTCTCCTCTCTGATGGTGCGTCGTGTACCCGTCACCCAATGAATTTGATTTCCATGACGAGTGTGCAGCGTCGCGTTCCTTCACCAAGAACTGTGTCGCTGGAATCCAGGCAAACGAAAAGCGCATTAACCACCTGCTGAATGAGAGTCTGATGTTGGCCACTATCCTCAACAGCCACCTCGGCTACGACAGCGAGTGTTTTGACCTATTACTGCCCTTTTCTGCTGACCGACTCGTTGCAGACGTTGCAAAGTGCGCCAAGAAAGCACACAAGGAGGGTATGACGTTGAAGGCTGCGACGGTGGCACTTGGATACCTGACGCCAGAGGAGTTTGACGAGAAAGTGCGACCAGAGTTGATGTTGTATCCCGACGATGCGTAGTGTAGACCCCTTACCGAATTTGGCAGTGTACCAATGTCCAACAAAACGAAATCCCTGCGCTTTGGAATTCCCGCCATCGCTCATTTCTCTTCCGTCTGCCACCATCTCTCCTTTTCACTCCCCCTTCCATGTCCCTCAGCCGGATCCTCAACGACCCTCCTCCTCCTCCTCCTCCTCCTCCTCCCCGTGCCATCCCATCCGCTCCTTCGCGCACTTCCGCCATCGACCCCCTCTTGCCTGACACGTCTCCCGTCTCTCCCGCTCATCTCCGCCAACACCACCAGAGCCAGAGTCCCCTTGGAGACCACCCACCCCCCCCTCGCGCCTATGCGTACCAACCTGTCTCTTATCAGGGTGCGGGTGGATGGGACCCTTACTCGGGCAACTACGTCCAAGGTGACATCTTTCCGCTAGGGCCCGGTGGAAACTACTACTCCCAACGCGACATTGGTGCAGCTCCTTCTGGGCTTTCCGAGCCGCCCGAGGGTTCGGTTGGCGCCTATTACAAGGAAGGTGAAAACGAACATGCTTCCAAGAAGCGGAGAAAGGCAGTGGATGACGACCCAGACTATCAACCTCCGGGTTCGAGACGCGTACGTTTTCGTTTGGGTTGTGCATTGATACAAGCGTAACACCGCCCCCCCCACCCGGCTAGCCTGGGCTCCGAAGGAACCCTCCTCGCTCCAAGGCTGCTCGTCAAGAGAATTCGCCTTCGGACAGCCTCGACGCATTTCCCCCTGCGTCAGAGCACCGCCAGACCGACGATGACCATCGCATCGTATCGTCGGACCTCTCAGATTGCGAGGAGATATGGATCGGCGAGCTCAGTGACTATATCATGGAGACGCACAAGCGCCAGCGCCAGGTGGAGTCGTGGTTTGACGCCAGCGTTCTGGTGAGCATTGCATAATCTCCTCGGCGCATTTCTCATGATTTGTTCAGGAGCGCAATTCCACCACGGCGGTCGCATTGTCGAGACATTACGTCGCACGGATTGCGCGGATCCCTCCTCCTCCTCCTTCGCCTCCGCCAATGCACCTCGCGTCTGTTGACGAGGATCTCCTCTCTACACTGCATCCCTCTCCTCCAGATTCCGCTCTATTTGACTATGCGGGCGATTCAAACGATTATGATCGTTCATCACTGTGTAGAGTGTTCAACGTGGGTGCGGAGGCAGCAGCTCGAGAGCTGGAAGAATCACTGCTTGGTTCGCGACCGAGGACAAAACGAAAGGATTCATCCAAACGTCCGGCGAACGGTGCGGTCTCAGATGCAAGCAGCGACCTTGATACACCCCCCGTCGCCAGAAAAGACAAACCAGCGATCAAGAAGAGGAGAGTAGACCATGACGCATCAGCGATCGCGGACGAGTTTGAGAGAACGGTGAACGAGGCCTCAGTATCTTCAAAAGCTATGAGGTCGAAAGGCAAAGGAAAGGTGTCTCAGCTTCGGGAACAGAGCGTTGAAAGTACCGCGACATCGTCACTGACTCCCAAGGGTCGCAAGAAGTCTGCAGCGCGGAGGAAGTATGATGGTCTCTATCCGGATGGTGGTGGGCAGTCCGGGGTTGGTTCGGCCGCTGGTTCAGTCGCAGGTGATGTCACACCATCCGCATCCCGGCCAGCATCGCCGGCTCTGACGGCTACTTCGACCGTTGTATATGAGCTCGATGAGGTGGTACCACCTCTCAAACGAGCGAAAAAGGTTGATGATAGTGCGATGACCAAGCGTCTCAGGTCCCTGGAGGAGGCTCAGAGGAAGGTCTGGACCAACATCGCAAGAAGGGACATTGCTAAGGTATATCAATGTGTGCTATGTGACTGGATGTTCTAACGCGGTAGCAGGTCTATAAATACGCCGCTATGGGTTACCAAGCCAGACAGAGTCAAGTTAAACGACTTGCGATGCTATCCTCCATTCAAGCGCGCCGACCGTTCACACGCACCGCAAAAGCCAACAAAGATGTGCAAGCGAAAGCGAAACGTCTCATGCGTGAAATGCTCGTTTTCTGGAGAAAGAATGAGCGCGAAGAGCGGGACGTGCGGAAACGAGAGCAAAAAGAAGCCAATGACCGAGCAAAGATTGAGGAAGAGAGGCGTGAGGCGGCACGCCAGGCACGGAAACTCGAGTTCTTGATCAGCCAGACTGAGCTTTATAGCCATTTCGTGGGCAACAAGCTGAAAAGTACGTTACCGCGGTCATTCGAGGATGATTCAAGTGCTCATCCTCCCGCAATACCAGCTGCCGAAATCCAGGGAGATTCTCTGGAAACGTCGGCGGCTCCTGCCGGTGCCGATCTGGCAGATGCGGACGCGGGCTCACTGAGGGAAATCGACTTTGATGATGGTCAGCTCTTCCATACGACCATTCTTCGCGTTAACCATTTGTTTCAGAGGACCAAACTAATCTCCACCGCCACGCCCGTCATAATGCGCAAGAGGCGATTGCACTTGCCAAGCAACGCGCGCAACAGTTTGATACCCAGGCCGCTCTCGAACGCAAAACTAATGAGGCACTCCAATTGGCGAAGGCTCAGGCGCACATTCGGGATGAGGAGGAAACAGGAACTCTCGCTGCACCTCTTATGGACCGTAAGTAGTCACTTATTTCTGCACATACTATTTGCTCAGCCTCCCAGTAGTTGACTCTAATGAGCTCAACTTCCAAAACCCAACTTCTCTGACCGGGCCATTAACCATCAAACAACCGAGGATGCTCATGGCTCAGTTGAAGGAGTACCAGTTGAAGGGCCTCAATTGGCTCGCGACACTGTACGAGCAAGGCATCAACGGCATCCTTGCGGATGAGATGGGCCTTGGAAAGGTATTGTTTCCTCACCTTTGATGCCAGCGATACTTAGGAACGAATTGACATCCAGACGGTGCAATCAATTTCTCTACTCGCCTATCTCGCCGAGGTGCATGACATATGGGGTCCCTTCCTTGTCGTTGCTCCCGCGTCTACTTTGCATAACTGGCAACAGGAAATTACTCGATTCGTTCCAAACCTTAAGGCGTTGCCCTACTGGGGGAACGTAAAGGATCGCGCAACTCTGCGAAAGTTCTGGAGCAAAAAGGAAATCAGCTATAACAAGGATGCTCCGTTCCATGTCCTCATCACAAGTTATCAGCTGGTGGATTGGTGCAAATTAATATCCTCATATACATTTGCTGACAGACTTACAGGTCACCCAGGACCAACAATACTTTCAGAGAGTCAAATGGCAATATATGGTCCTGGATGAAGCCCAAAACATCAAGAATGCGTCGAGTGTCCGCTGGAAGACACTTTTAGGCTTTCATTGTAGGAATCGATTGCTCCTTACCGGCACACCGATCCAAAATTCCATGCAAGGTCAGCTGTTTTTTTGTACATGTACTCTATGCTCAACACTTGTATAAATGACAGAACTTTGGGCGCTCCTGCACTTTATCATGCCCAGCCTGTTCGACTCTCACGACGAATTTAACGAATGGTTCTCGAAGGACATTGAAAATGCAGCCGAGAACAAGGGCAGCAAGTTGAGCGAACATCAACTGCGACGATTGCATATGATTTTGAAGCCATTCATGCTTCGTCGTGTGAAACGCCATGTGCAGAATGAATTGAGCGAGAAGGTTTGTCTGAATTACACCCAACTAACATCACTGAAATAACCGCTGGAAAGATTGAAGTAGATATCTACGTGGATCTTAGCTCGCGACAACGGGCATTGTATCGCGCGCTCCTCGCCAATGTCTCTGTCGCCGATCTTCTTGAGAAGGCGGCAAACATCGGTGATGCTGATTCAGCTCGTTCGTTGATGAACCTGGTCATGCAATTCCGCAAGGTCTGCTATTTTGGTTGTTTCCAGACTACCATGGGCTCATAGAAGGACAGGTTTGCAACCACCCCGAACTTTTCGAACGTGCGGATGTCGTGGCACCCTTTTCGTTCGCCTACTTCGGCCGATCAGGACCACTTGGCCGCGAAGGCGACCTGATTTTCGTGCCCTACTCAACGCGAAACCCAATCGAGTATCAGGTTCCTGAATTATTGTACTTGGATGGCGGGCTTGTCGATACTCCATCCGAAATCCCTGGACTTCGTTCACGCAGGCTTTGCGCACATAACCTCTTCAATATATGGTCCGCAGAAAGGTTATATCAGTCAATGTACGACGAAATTGAAGGTAACGTCGAATAACGTCCTTGGCATGCGGATTATGCTCACTGCCTGTGTTCAGAGTCTCCTGCCTTTGTATTTCTGCGTCTCTTGGGCACAGGTCCAGCAGAGGTGCACGGCCTTCAAGTATCATCCATTATACGCAATCGATTAGTGGAATTGCAACAAGCGAACAGGATTATTGAACAGTCAACTGTACTGAAGTAAGAGCATTGATTCCGAGCGAAAACCAACTGACCTTTTGTATAGTGAGACTAGTTACAGTGCGTCCGATATCAAAATCCCACCTCTCCCATTTTTGTCGCATCAACCTTGTGGCCCCGATCTTAAAGGAATTTCCACCTCCGCATGGCGAGCGTCATGCTTGTCTCGACCTGGCCTGAGGTGGTTCATACCCGCTGTGGTGGCCCCGCCGATATCCATGACGTGCACAAACCGCTCATTTGTAGACTATCAGAATCGAGTTCTGGAAGCGCCCGTGGAGTCAATAGCCTTGTATGGTCTCTCGCGCGAACTCCAAGAATCCCCCGCCGCCTGTAGCCTTTATAATGATCTCGTTCCAACGATTCCAGCTGCAGGGTTGGTTTCTAGTTCTCCTTCCGACCAATTGCCACAATCTGGCATGCAGATCCCGGAAGCAAAACGACTTATCTACGATTCTGCCAAACTTGCTCGTTTGGACTCGTTGTTGCAGGAGCTCAAGGCAGGCGATCACCGAGTCTTGATCTACTTCCAGATGACTCGTATGATGGATTTAATGGAAGAATATTTGATATATCGGCAATACAAGTATCTACGTCTGGACGGATCCTCGAAGCTCGAAGATCGAAGGGATATGGTGATGGACTGGCAGACGAGGTCTGTGCTTCGGATTACACTGTTTGGTTTGCGAGTTCAACCCCGTCTCTAGACCGGACATATTCGTGTTCCTGCTCAGTACACGCGCCGGTGGGCTTGGTATCAATCTCACTGCCGCAGATACTGTGGTATTCTATGATCATGATTGGAACCCGTCCAACGATGCTCAGGCTATGGACCGTGCACACCGTTTGGGTCAGACTCGGCAAGTGACCGTCTATCGCCTTATTACCAAGGGCACAATCGACGAACGTATCATTCAACTCGCTCGTGTCAAGAAAGATGTGCGTAGATAATCTCCCCTAACTTGACGACACTTTTGACTTTCTTCCAGGTCCAAGATATTGTTGTTGGGAACAAAAACTTCACTGATGTGGCGAAGCCCAGCGAGATTGTTCAGTTGTTATTGAATGACGAACAGCTGGCCAACATTGACGACACGAATGGAGCAGGCCTCCCTCCCAAAAAATCTGGGAAGCGGTCTGGTGGATCTGCAAGTACCAACAACGATGCTGTTCGAGACCTATGGAACGACGAGGGTGACGATTTTTTTGGGCATCTTGGCAGTCAAGGGAATGTGATGGCAGATAAGGGAGAAGAAGACGGTGTTGCCGCTCCTGCTGCACCAAGCCGGGGAAAGAAACGTAAAGGGGGAAACGCATCCGGGGTTTCACGAACCCGCAAAACTGGAGGGAAAGCCGCTGGCAAGAGGAAAGCGGAGAACAACGACGTTGGATCAGGGATGGATGTTCAAGTTGAATGACCCGCGCCTGTCTCGTTTTGTTTGTTTTTCTCATTTTATTCGTAGACTCACCTGTAGAGTAGTTGATGCATTTTGTACTGCGGCCTTGTATTGTACACATCTTTAATGTCTATCCTATTTTGCTCCTGAGCCTTGTTGGATGCGATCAGGTCGAGCGTCGAACGTCGAAATCGACAGCTGTTGAACAATCTCCAAGCACGTGGCAAAGGCTGCATGTGGTATCTGGCACGATCATGATCATGATCACCGCCGTTTGTCTACGGCCAACATCAAGGGCTGTCTCGACCAGCCGCGACTTCTTTACGGGCTGACAAGACCCAATTCGACCCATCTTTCAACGCCTCTTCCCCAATGCCCAAGAAAAAGAAGACGCAGCTGAAGCCCATCGCCCGTGGCTTCGCAACCACATCCATACCAAAGAAAGCCACCCAGGCGGGCGATATTCCACCAAGCGACGAAGTACTCCTTTCTGATGGTCCAGTAATCGAAACTGTCCAGACATCGGTGGATCACCAAGCCGTTCTTCCAGGCCCAGAAAAGCCGGCTGCTGAACAAGATGAACAACCATTCTTGCAGACAATGATCGACAAGTACCAGGAGAAAACAGAGAGAGAGATATCGAGGACCATCAAGGGGTGTCCCCCTACTCGCCTGTCCCTCCCTTGGCGCTGACCCCGCTTGCAGGCAATGGAGGTGGATAAGCGTGCTTCCAGGGGGTTTAACACTGTAGACGTCGATCCCATATTGATCGAAGAGATTTTGTGTCTTCACATGCAAGAAGAATCTTTTGCGGGTCTTTCATTTTCTTTGGGGTTCACCCGCTGCTCGGACTCAACTGCATGATTCCTAGCGCGCCACCACATCGACCAGACAAAGGAGAAAACTGTGGCTCGTCTCGCACTGACATACGGTATTCTCCGTAGGCTCGGCTTTTCTGAAAATCTTGTGGAGCAATGCCTGCGTACCATATCCGGTGTTGAACTCGACGACGCTTTGGACTGGGTCAATCTAGTCGTCATTGCAATTTTGTTACCTTGCTCATGTGCCGTTATTAGCTCGTTGTCCACTGCCCTGATAACGAAGTCGAAACGAGTATGTGTCTCGAATTCAAGACCACGCGGGGCCTGACTTATTTCATTACTGAGAAGCTCCCGGTAATCTGCCCAAGTCAGTCGATACCCCAGATCATGAGGTGCCGGAGGTTTCTCAGGAATGTCCGAATGAGGCACTCGAATCAGAGTCTTCCGACTCCAGGAAATTGGGGACGAATGCACCTTTAAATCCAAGTCTTCTTCCCTCGTCGTGCAGTCCCTCCGCCTTGGACCAAACGCCGCCACCAGAAGTGACGTCGACTAGAGTGAAGTTGGGCAACCCCTCACCAAAGTATATCTCTCCAGAGCTCGATGATCCTAACATGGAGTATGCCAGACTAAAATTACAACTTATGGATATCAAGACAGGCAAAAGGTTACAAGAACAAAGCCCAGATATCGCCAGTCTTTTAGAGAGAGAAATGCGGAGCGTGAAGTCACACTACTTCTTTGATGAAAGGGACGCGGAGCGACTGTATCGCTCCGAACTCAGAAGGTCAAACACTCAACTTCTTCAAGCGACGCTCCGCGGATCTGCAGAACCTGTCCCTTTGAAGAGCCCAAAAGACATCAACGTCCCGATCCCGGTCACTACACCCCCAGATAAAGAACCACGGCCCGACCTATTTGACCAAGAAGAATCCACTGCAGGACTCCTTGAAATCCTGGATGCCCCCTCCGAAGTCGAAGGTCCTCGGGGAACAATGATTCCAGTCAAAGACATGACATTCAATAAACAAAGTGGAGGGAAGCTACCACTTGCCGTACTCTTGGAATACGTCTCCAAAACCGACCGGTATGCTGCAGTTACGGTTAGCAACTTGTCTGGGCATAGCCGCGCGAAGCGATCTGGAGTCCGAGTGTTGTGGCGTGGCGGTAAGATAGACGAGTGGAAGATGGAGGACATTGCCTGCCACGAGGAGTCGCAAGCAGAGCACTACATCGCTACCGTCGCGCTGCATTCGCTTTCGTTCCCTCCAACAGAAGGTTTTGCTGCTGGGTCAATGAATAGCCCTGTTGGTAACACGTTCTTCAGGCTATTCCCTCCGGTTTTCAGAGACTTGTGGGACGAGCTGGAAACCGATAGGAAAGTCAGGGAAGGACGTACAAACCGAGGGATTTGGGCTGCGTTATGGAGCGTTGTTGGTTCAAAGATGGATGCCGCGAAAGATGTGAGCTACTTCTTAAATTTGGGCATTTGTGGTTTTCAGTTCGGTTTAGACAAGAGAGATAACTCTTGGATCGGGTTCTGAGACTAAAGGCGCTTCTCAGACTCCAGCCCCTTTGCGGAACATCGAGACAAACTACGAACAGCTCATTGCAGATCTCGGATCCCGCCAGTCACGACCGGCTTATCAGGAAATGCTAGTTAGTCCTGTTTTTCTTGTATCTTGAAAAAAACAAATGCAAGAACCGCGTCAGATCCACCGTAACAACCTACCCATAGCGAAATATCGTGAAGACATTATCTCAACGTTGAAAAACGCTCAAATTCTTGTGCTATGTGGTGAGACAGGATGGCGAGTACAAACCATGCAGACTTGGAGTCGTCACTGATGTTTAACTTAGTGGGAAGTCTACTCAAGTGCCTGCCTTTATCCTCGAGGACCAGCTTTCACGGGGACAGCCCTGCAAGATATATTGCACGGAGCCTCGCCGTATCTCCGCAGTTTCACTTGCACAACGGGTTTCACGAGAATTAGGAGATCCTCCGGGAGTGGTCGGCACTCTGAGTTCTCTCGTTGGGTACGCCATTCGTTTGGAAAGCAATACCACAAAAAATACATGCTTGACATACATCACAAATGGGATCGCTTTGAGAATGCTGGAACGTGGCTCCGGGCGTAGCGATCAAAGTACAGCGTTCGACGAAGTAACTGTGAGTGTCCAACTCACAATATTCCATGTGGTGGATCAGTATAATGGTCCAAAACCAGCACATTATTATCGATGAAGTTCATGAACGTACCATTGAGTCAGATTTTCTCCTCGTTGTACTCAAGTCCCTGTTACCTGTGCGTCCCGATTTAAGGTGCGGGGTTGTGCCTTTTGTACTGCTCCGATCCCCATAGTTCCAATAGGGTAATTCTCATGTCTGCAACGGTGGATTCAGACAAGATATCAAGCTTTTTCGGAGGCTGCCCGATTATTAATGTTCCAGGTCGAACTTTCCCTGTAGACGTCCTATACCTTGAGGATACCATCGAAAGTACCGGCTGGTCAATATCTGAGGATTCCCATTATGCAAAACGACGTGAGCTTCGTGCAGTTACCACTGATAAGCTCAGTGCTTTACCTGCCTTTCACCAGGACACGACAAATTCTACCAGCGCAAGAACCGTACAGATTGGGACGAGGCTGCACTAATTGACGAAGACGAAGATACGGCGTTGGTTGAAGGCGATTCTGGCGCGAAAATACCGACTTCAGTGGAGAAACGTTACTCTCCCGTGACAGAGCGAACTGTCGAACTCCTCGACGAGCGCGTGATCCCCTACGACTTGATTGTTCGATTACTCGAGCACTTATGCTTCAAAGATCAATCACTCCACCTGTTTTCCTCCGCGGTCTTGATTTTTATGCCGGGCCTGGCCGAAATTCGTCGCATGAGCGACCTTCTTTCTGATCATCCCTCTTTTGGACGGGAATCGCTATTCCGCGTCTATCCATTGCATTCCACTCTTTCAAGCGAGAATCAAAATGTTGTTTTTGATGTGCCTCCAGCCGGAATGAGGAAAATAGTCATTGGTACACGTCCGGCATCCTGTTGTCATGACGTCTCAAGTTAACTTTCCGTCACTCAGCGACAAATATTGCGGAGACGGGCATCACGATCCCTGATATTACCTGTGTCGTTGACACCGGAAAACAGAGAGAGATCATGTATCTACTTCTTGCACTATCTTGCACTACATTAGCACGGTACTGACAGATGCTCAGGTTCGACGAAAAGCGTCAACTGAGCCGTTTGGTGGAAACATTTGTCGCCAAGAGTAACGCCGCCCAGCGGAAAGGGCGGGCGGGCCGGGTCCAGAATGGAATATGTTTCCATCTGTTCACCAAACTGCGTCATGATACATTGGCGAGTGTCGCTCAATACCTTGTCTGGGCGTTGCCTGACAAGTATGTCCAGCTTGCTGAATACCCTCTTCCGGAAATGATGCGACTAAGTCTATCGGACCTTGCCTTGCGTATCAAGACTATGAAGGTAAAGATTGGAGCGTCCATCGAAGATGTCCTTTGTCATGCGCTGGACCCCCCTACCCCAATAAATGTCCAGAGAGCAGTCGCAGCCTTGGTTGAGGTATGCAAATTCTACCAACCCCCCCGCAGGGAACTGAGCATGTCCAGGTGCGGGCTCTGACGCCCACGGAAGACATTACTCCTATGGGCCGACTGCTTAGCAAGCTACCTACAGATGTTCACCTCGGAAAATTGCTCTTGATAGCCGTGGTGTTTCGTTGTCTTGATCCCGCGTTGACCGTCGCGGCAGCGTTGAGCTCTAAGTCACCATTTGTGACACCCCTTGGTATGGAAGAAGAAGCCGATCGCGCAAAGAATTCATTCCGCATCGGTGGGCGATGCACTGTCTACCCTCGACCAGTGTCTCACGCGAAGTTGCAGATAATTCGGATTTCTTGACAATCCATGCTGCCTTTACAGCCTGGAGAAGGTCTGCTAGTCAGGGTTCAGCGCACAAGTTCTGTCGCAAGAATTTCCTCAGTCACGAAAATCTTTTGCAAATTGAAGAGCTACGACAGCAATTTCTCGGGTGGGCAACCCATGTTCGATGCGTTACCCCATGTCTCTGATACATTCCGCTCTAGTTATTTGATTGATTCATCCTTCGTCCGCGTGGACAAGGAATTCGTGAAAGGGCTGAGTCGGTAAGTGTTCAAGTGTTCACGTTATGCCAAGCGACTCATCTTCGGGCCAGCGCTCGGTTCGGACGCAATCGGTATCGATTTGTTACGGTTCCTCCTGAGTTGGACAGCAATAGCAACAATCTTGCCCTCGTCAATGCTGCCCTGCTCTCCGGGTTGTATCCAAAGCTCCTTTGTGTTGACGTTACGAGTGGACTCCAAATGCGTACACTTTCGAACAATCAGACAACCTTCTTCCATCCTTCGTCCATCAATTTCAGGAGGAAACCAAAAGATCTAGTTGCCAATTACTTGGTCTACTTCACTCTCATGTATGTTATGTCGTGGCATGGGTTTGTGTAAGCAAGCATACTGACCAAGGCTTAGGCAGTCGAAGAAGCTGTATGCTTGGGAGACTGCACCAATCGATGACCTAGCCATACTCTTGTTGTGCGGTGAATGTGACTTTAAGGTCGGTCTACTTTGGATGGCAATATGCTTCGTTGCATGAATGCTGACGGAGTCAACAGCCCATGTCAGACACGGCGGTTGTCGATCGCAAGATCAAATATCGCCTCACACCTAGAGCAAACGTAGCCGTGAAGATTCTGCGGACTCAACTGAGCGATATTTTGGCTCAGCAGTTCCGAGGCAAATCTTTGACGGAGTCACAGATCCAATGGCACAAACTTGCCATGGTTGCTTTGGGTAGGACAAAGTTAGAAATCGGGATCGAGCAGTCGGCAAGTATGACGAAGATGATGGTTAGATGAGTCGGACATTCATGCCAATTAATGGACCATACAACATCAGTAACTTGTGAAGATCATGCAATGGAAGACGTTCATGATAGATCGGCAAGAAAACTCGAATGAACCTGTGATATATTTCCCCACAAAAGTGCGCCAAGGTGGGTAGAATACATGGTCATAGGCCAACCATCAAATCACTCCTCGTCTTCATCCTCGCCGTCGCGGCTGCGCATTCATGATTGTGAACAGAGGATAGATGACGCCTTGAGGAATGGATACATACGCAATGTTGTAAAATCGGAGTTGATAAACATCTTTTGAAGACGCGACGACTCGAATCCAATCGCGCAAAGTATTCTTCTTCAAAAACTTTTTTGTCAAGTACTTAAGATACCGTTTCGAGAAAGGGACGTTGCATGTGACGATGATTTTGTTGCTTGCTAGGAGGTATCAGCCGGGTCGGCATCGTGTGCGATGACCTCTAGGTACTCACGATCGCGCGTTATTTTCACATTGTCACCGAGTTGTCCCGTCTTACCATCGACCTTGGTGCGGTCGTGAAGGAACTTTTCAAAGTCAGCGCCGTCGAAGACACCGTCGGCAGCAGGCCGAGAGTAGTCGATGATGAATTTGTGTTTCGCGGACGAGGTTTTTGCGGCTGCGGGCTAAAGGATTAAGGCGTGAGCCTACTGAGAAGGTAACTCAGCAAAGCATTGCCTGGACTGACCATCCTGACGAGGGACTCGGAGTACTTCAAGGGGTGGGTGATGTTATTAGAGTTTATGGTGATGTTAAAACTGTACAGTCGTATTCACACGGTCAGGTGTATTATATAATCTCCAGGAAAGGAGAGATAATCTCACCCGATGACGAAGTGCATCCTTTCGCAGAGAAACATACCAAAAACATATGGCCACGTCGCTAACCCGCGAACAGGTTGCCTCCGCCCAGAGGGACGGCGAGTACGCCATTAAATCTGAATCATCCCAGCCCAAACTCGACACTTCCCAGTGGCCGTTGCTACTGAAAAACTACGACAAGCTGCTCATCCGTTCAAGTCATTTCACCCCCATTCCGTCCGGGAGCAGTCCTCTCAAGCGTGATATTTCAAGCTACATCAAGTTTGTTTTTATTCTTCTTTCCCTCTTCAATCTCACGCTCTCCCTTTCATAGGTCCGGTGTCATCAACCTTGACAAACCATCCAACCCTTCCTCGCATGAGGTCGTCGCGTGGCTCAGGCGGATATTGCGAGTAGAAAAAACCGGACACAGTGGCACTCTGGATCCCAAAGTGACAGGCTGTCTGATCGTCTGCATTGACCGAGCCACGCGTCTGGTAAAATCTCAACAAGGGGCAGGTTTGCAAGCATCTCTCTTGTCCTGTAACCACGCGACTGACTATTATTCAGGAAAAGAGTATGTCTGTGTTCTGCGATTGCACTCTAGTCTCCCAAATCCCACTGCCCTTCCACGTGCCCTTCAGACGTTGAGTGGTGCCCTGTTTCAACGCCCCCCCCTCATTTCCGCTGTGAAGCGCCAATTGCGCATACGTACCATCTACGAATCCAAGCTCTTGGAATTCGACGAGAAGCGTAATCTCGCCGTGTTCTGGGTGTCGTGTGAGGCCGGCACCTACATTCGAACGTTATGTGTTCACCTTGGTCTCTTACTTGGCGTCGGCGGTCACATGCAGGAATTAAGGCGAGTGAGAAGCGGTGCCATGTCAGAAAATGATGATATTGTGACTATGCACGATGTCTTGGATGCGCAGTGGATGTACGACAACACCCGAGATGGTAGGCACGAATTATTTCATTCTATCTTTGGCTGACGATCCACAGAGTCGTACCTTCGACGTGTCATCCGGCCTCTCGAGAGCTTGTTGGTCGGCTACAAGCGTATTGTGGTGAAAGATAGTGCAGTCAACGCGGTGTGCTATGGGGCAAAGCTCATGATACCCGGCCTCCTTCGGTATGAGGCCGACATCTCCGTCAACGAAGACGTTGTCCTCATGACGACGAAAGGTACCAATGGACTACGATAACCAACTATGTGCTGATATTTGAGCAGGCGAAGCGATTGCCCTCGCGATTGCTCAGATGTCCACGGTCGAGCTCGCAACATGTGATCACGGTGTTGTAGCAAAAGTGAAGCGATGCATTATGGAGCGGGATACGTACCCTCGCCGCTGGGGCCTTGGCCCAATGGCGTTACAGAAGAAAAAGATGGTTCAGGAGGGGAAACTCGGCAAACATGGGGAGAAGATTGATGGCGTTACCCCGCCTGAGTGGAGCCGTGACTACGTCGACTACAACCGGGAAGTGAGTTCTCCGCCGTCGCCTTTCAGAGTCGCATGGGTCAAGTATTGAAGCTCTTTCAGCAGCCCCCTGTCGCTGCTGTGGTTCCAGCCGCTCCAGCCCCCGAACCACCAGTCCCGGCAGCGGCAGGCAAACCATCGGGTTCCCCACAAATGGAGAAAGAGAAAAAGCGCAAGCGCAAATCAGAAATCGTTGCGGAGGAGTGTGTTGACGTTTCCGTGATTGTGGAAGGGGCAGGAGGTGATGGGGCTGATCGTGCCGAAAAGAAGCGGAGGAAGGAAAAGAAGGGAGCAGAAGGTGGCGAGAACGATGAAGCACGGCGAGAGAGGAAGCGCCTGAAGAAAGAAAAGAAAGCGAGGGAAGCGGCAGGGAATGTATGAGGGTATGCACGATTCTTGATCTCTGCGAGCCTATGAGCCTGTACCTTGCATGGAACTCTGATTCTGGTTTACTTTGATCTTTTCCGGCGGGGCGATGCATCCTCCCCTAGTAACGTTACATCCAACAGCACCGCCTAGTACAGCCGTCGTGTATCATTGCATCAATCAGATGGACAGATCCATAGGCCTTCATGCAGTTTATAACCTGCCATCCGCCGTTCGAGTCTCCCACATCTATCGCAATGACCATCGGGCCACCAGTCGAGAAGTCGAAGAGCCTGAAACCGATACCCAAATTCGAGGCTGGTGAGTACCATCACGGGCTGCTAATGAACCTTGTGACCCAGTGGAATAGGTCCTGATTACGAGGTCCTGCGTGTTCTCGGGGAGGGCGCTTATGGAACTGTGGTGGCAGCTCTCCATAAGCCCTCAGCAAAGTATGTGGCGATCAAGAAGATCCTCCCATTCGACCACACTTTGTTCTGCCTGAGAACATTACGAGAGCTGAAGCTGCTCAAGTTCTTTTCAGAGGTATGCGTGAACGAAAATGCAAGCACTTCCCGTCGCTCTGTCGCCAACATACTCGGAGTCGTAATAACCGTGACCACCAGATCATCTCAATATTGGATATTGTCAAGCCTCCATCTCTCAACGACTTCAAGGAAGTCTACTGTAAGACCATCTACACGTGAACCCCGGCATTCGCTGAACTTTAGCTAGTTATTCAAGAACTGATGCAAACTGATCTGCACCGCGTCATACGCACCCAATCGCTCTCCGACGATCACTGTCAAGTGACTGCTGTCTTCTTACAATTGGTACCCTTATTGACCCGATTCTTCCCAGTACTTCATCTACCAGCTTCTCCACGCGCTCAAGTCCATCCACAGCGCAGACATTGTGCACCGGGACCTGAAACCGGCAAACTTGCTATTAAATGCAAACTGCGATTTGAAAGTCTGCGACTTTGGTCTAGCCCGAAGCATTAACTCGACTGCCCCTGGAGGGAGGGAGGCAGGGTTAATGACCGAGTACGTCGCGACACGCTGGTATCGGGCCCCCGAAATTATGCTTTCGTTCAAGATGTACACCAAGGTATGACGGCTGATGTCGCACTTTCAGACCAGGATTGCCTTAATATTGCTAGTCCGTCGATCTGTGGGCGGTCGGCTGTATCTTAGCAGAGTTGCTTAACAGGAAACCCCTCTTCCCAGGGCGGGATTACGGACATCAACTCGATCTTATCCTGGAGGTGATCGGTCAGTCTCTGTCGTGACTGGTGTAGTACTGTGTAGCTAGGCTTATCGCAGCCAATCAGGTACACCAACACTGGACGAGTTTTACACCATCACTTCGAGGCGATCAAGGGATTATATTCGAGCGCTGCCTATCCGCAAGCGCAAACCTTTCATACAAATATTTCCCAAAGCATCTGCAGATGCGATCGATTTCTTACAGAAAACACTGGTCAAAGCATTACTTTCCAGCCGGTGATGTTGACCACTGATAGCTGATTGCAGACTTTCGATCCGAGAAATCGTCTGACCGTTGATGAAGCTTTGGAGCATCCATACGTGACTGCATATGTGTGTCTTGTTGCACTTTCAGCAGAGCCGTTGCTAAAGATGATTGTTGCCTCAGCTCGATCCAGGGGACGAGCCGAGTGTTGCATCATTGGATCCAGATTATTTTGACTTTGACCGTGAGGATCAGCGCCACGTCGAACACCCAACTTTATGCTCACATCATTTGTATGTGCAGAACGCGATCTCACCCAAGCAGAGCTAAAAGGTACCTGATTTGCGCGTCATTCTGTCCAACTCTGATTAACAGTGCCTCTAGAGCTTTTGTTCGAGGAGATCCAATCATTTATTCCTTCCATCTGATCAAGAGCTACGTAAAAGATGTTTTTATGGTGCTGCTGCTGCTACAACATGCAACGATATTCATCTTCGGACAACTTCGAACTCAAGTCACCGTACGATCAAGGATGTGGAATATGCACAACTAATATCATACATGACGGGATCGTACAATCTTCAAAGCTATGCGAAAACAATCATGAGTCCGAGAGGCAACGGAACCAATGCGGTATACACGATTAGTCGAAATCGTGTCAAACAAATTCGAGGATAACAATAACTCCCGATTACGTCGTGATGCCAAAACTCAGAACCTACCGCCGGCCCAGAATCCTGATGCAACACCCTCGACACCAAAGTCACCAAATCTTGTGTCAGCATCTAACTCTGTCCCATACATGGTACGCTTTGCTGGAGGTGCAGGGGTACCTTGTTCGGTGGCCGACGTTTTAATGGCAGTCAGACCGAGACCCGATGCAATCTCATTGCTCGAGGGAGCCCTCTGAAGTCCACTCGACCCGCCAGCTTCTCCTCGTGCCGTAGAACCCCCTGAGGTAGCGTGTCCGCTCGCCCTCGAACTCGATCGTGCGGCACCAAATGCGCCCAACCGATCGGAGTGGCGACTACCTGGGCGATCGGGATTCGTTGCTGGTGAAGGGGACGTGGGCGGCTCCGGATGGGGAAAGGTTCCCATTGTGAGAGGATACAAAGCTTGGACAGGCGTCGAGGCGATCGGCACGAAGCTAAAGCTGAAAGGATTTGGATTCTCAACGTTGCTGGCAGAACTAGTAGCCGGTGCACTGATGGGGGAAGGAGATGTGGGGCCATAAAAGTTCGGAAGGCGCTCGGTCGGAGGCGGCGGGTCCTGCCCAGAGAAGACGGAAAAACCAGGCCCGCCACGCCGCTTGGGGGATTCCGAAGGATCAATAGGCTCAACTTGTGGAGGTTGCGAAGGCAATGATACATCTATGCTCTTGGTTTCTGGTTCATGAAGCTTCATCCGTTTGTGAGCTGGTCGATCGACATTATTCTCCAACTGTGTTTCCATGCCCTCTTGTATCGACTCGAAGATTCCCGAAGTACTACTCGATATGGACTCTCGAGGGCGTTTGCCCAACATCGAGTGGGAAAATCCAGGTAAAAGAGAACCCGTTTGTTTATGCTGCTCCACATCACTAGCAGATCGCAGGTCAGGTGGCAGGGATGTGTCGGGATTAGGAGGATCACTTGGAATTTCGGAGGGTCCTGAATGCTCGATAGCTGGAAGACTAAAGCCTGCTCAGATTGAAAAACACACACACGAGTATGGCACGTTAACGTACGCAAAGGAAGGGGGGTAAGGGGTTCGGACGCGCTTCGGCGTTGAGGGTGGCTCTGGCATTCGAACCGCATGTTCCTGAACTATCGCTATTGAAGTGTCAAGGGCAGGTGAACTCCTTGCTCGAGCACGGAGACCTTGGATCTCCGACGTAAGGTTCCGGATCTTTGTCTCGAATGACTCGATCAAGGAGGAGATTTTCTCTTTTAAATCAGTGAGTTGTGCTCTTTGGGAGTCCAACTCCCATTGTACGGGAGCAATCTGCCCGGAAAGTGAGCACGAATGTGGATTCTCTGTAGTATCACTCACTGCTTCAGCGATTACGTTTTCAAGAGGCTTGCTCGAAGGCCCAGCGACCGAATATATGTTTAGTTGAGATTGGTTGCCTGCATGCTCCAAATTCATTGAATCTAGTGCACGAGGAAGGGTGAATGAGTCTAACGAACTCCCGTTTATATGGTATTACTTACGCGGAATAGTCACCGCAGAACCATCCAATTCTGGTTCTAGCGGGGTCTCAGCATCGGGAATGTCACAGAGTTTCTGTCTCTGACCCTCTGTGATTGTTGCTTCGGACGGGTTGATCAATCTACTACTCCTTGCTCGTTTCGGTGTCCGGGAGAGATTGACGGAGCTGGTGATGGCACGTGCACCGGATCCACCTGCTATCACTGGACGCCCAACACCAAGCTTATATTGAGTTTGCTTCGCCTTTCTTGTACGCTCGGGGAGTGGTTGGTGACGTTGGGGACGGGTGGCATATGCTTCGTCATCAGAGTCGCGAACAATGACTGAACCAGTGGATTGTCCCCTGGGTCTGGCTCCCACAAGGCTCGGAATTCTGGTTGAAGGTGGACGTTGGGGTGCTTGTGGAGGATTACGCCGTGGCGGTTGTGGTCTTGACTATGATTAGGGTATTACAGAGTGGGCAGCCAATTCGGGCTTACTGCGAAGCGTCCAGCAACAGATCAATGAGTGCCTCGGTCTTGAGATTTGCCTTTACGCCGTAGTCCTATGTAATGAACAGAATGAGATCCAAGACGAATTGCAAGATGAGAGGGTGGCGATACTTTGCACAGTTTCTGGATGTCTGCACGTTTCATGGCCTGGAGGGCTTCTCTCCCCAATACTAGGCTCATGGTGCAGGTCGTGGTTCGAGTGCAACAGGTGCAATAAACCCAACCAAACAACGCGACGTCACATGATCGGCGTGCGCTTCTCCGGGCCGGCGGCGCGCTCAATATTAAAAAGCCTCGCTCCCAGGGGGTTTCACTTGAGCGCTTCATGCCGACCTACACCCTCGCGCAGGTAGCCCAACACAATACCACAACGTGTGTATCCTATCTTCCACCTCGAAATCTAACTCTCCTTCCACGCAGCTCCTGCTGGGTCATCATACGAAACAAAATCTATGATGTCACTGACTTTTTGTTCGTAAGTATTTCGCTATTTCGGCTCTACTTCTCAACCCTCCTAGGATCACCCCGGAGGACCCCAAACAATTGTGGCGTTTGCCGGACGGGATGCCACTGCAGTATATGTACCGATCCATCCTTCAGACGCACTCGACAAGAATATCGCTCCCGAAAAGCATCTCGGCGATCTTGATCAAGCCTCAGTTCTAGAACTGAGACAGGAAAAGGAGAATCAGATCAAGACAAGAGATGAGCTGCGAGTGGAGGAGGCTCTCAAGAACAAACCCCCACTCGGCCGAATAATCAATGTCCAGGACATGGAGGTAGAGCAAGCACTCTCACTAAAGTTTGGTTCTTTCTCACGTTGGCATTTGTCCAAGGAAGCCGCAAAGAAACTTCTTCCCTACAAAGCTTTGGCTTACTATGCGTCCGCTGCTGATGACTCCATTAGTGGGTCCCGTTTTCTATGTGATCGTTCGTGCCACTAAAGCAATGCGAAAAGCGCACGCGGAAAACGCTCGTGCATTTAGTCGCTTTTTCTTCCATCCTAGAGTCATGAAGATGGTCTCTGGCTGTGACACCTCGTCAACCATGCTAGGTTACAGAACATCCGTGCCCGTGTTTATCAGTGGTTCTGCGTTAGCTTGTCTAGGCCACCCTCTTGGGGAAGTCAATCTTACGCGTGGCGCCTACAAGACTGGCATCTCCCAGATGGTTTCTACCAATGCTTCATTGTCATACGGTCAGATTGCCGCTGCTCGAGGCTCACCCGATCAGCCCCTCTTCTTTCAGTTGTACAAACATAGGAATGATGCCGCCG
>JBBPJV010000382.1:0-24681 GCA_038088915.1 Sutorius aff. eximius
GGTGCAAAAATTTCGCATGAGCAATTGAGATGTAGCGATAGCATGAACACGTGTATTTTTAGGCATTCAAAATGAACAGTGATGTAGCGTTAACTCTTCCCAAAATCCGTTGTGATGGGCTCCGACGACTCAGCCACGTTATCTCGGAAAACCTGATGCACGGCATAAGATAGTAGAGTATGAACATGTGCTAAGCTGAGGGTATGAAAGGAAAAGGAGTGTCGGAATTCGTACAAACCATAGACTCGGTATACAACGCCGCACACTCACAGAGGGCTAGCCGAAATCCATCAACGAGCATGATCATCAATACGTTGTTCTCCATGGCCTCCACACCGGTACACCGGCAAGTCCGCATCTAGCGTGCAAGTCTCGAAAAACCATCAAATCTTCAAAAAGAACGAAGACATGAAATCAAATTCAAACTAGACCGCATCGACCACGTCTAATCCCCCACTCTTGGCGTCCGATTCTGCGATTCCCACTTCCTTGCTGACATCTTCTGTCGAGAATTTATCGATGCGGGTTTGCACCGAGTGCGACATGGCGACTTGAATGCCACGATCGGGGCCAGGTGTGGTGGAGGTGAACCGGTCGGCGGTAGACTGTCGGCGGCTGAGGCCACGGAGGGTCCAGTGGGTCCGGCTACCGCTTGTGTGGGAGGGTGTAACGCGGGAGTCGCCATGCGAGAGTCCCGCACCAACTCGGACGATGACGGAGGAGAACTATCGTGGTGTACGCATGTGGTTGTGCGCGAGAGACCAGAAAGTGGAACGGCCAAACAACAGGATCGAGTGTACGAGAATGAGCAAATCAATCGATGGTGGATCAAGGAGAGTGAGGCTCACCACGATGCCCTAGGAGGTGTTTTTTTCTCCTGTTTAGTGTCTGTTTGCCCAGACTGCGAGAGAGCGTGCTTACGATTATCGGGCACATCTAGGATAGATGAGAAATCAATCAGTCACCGCGGAGCAAGCTTGACTTACGGTATTTAGGAGCATAAACATAGCTGTAGAGTTTCTGGAGTAGGAGGCTATCATCGCCACGAGAACTGCAGAATAGACGGAACCTATTGAATGGCGTTACATTTCCAGATTCAGAGAACAGCCCAGACTGCGTCCCGAGTCACACCCACCAGACTCGATGATGATGGCCGCTAGACGGGACATTTGATTTTCCCCATGCTTATAAAATGGCGCAACGTTCCTTTGAATTTTCCAAATCTTATACGCAATGAGACCTGGAGTTTTGGAATTTTGGAAAAAATAAAGTGGTAAGTGAGCATGAAGACGCACCCGTGCAGATGATATTCATGGTGAGTGTAATCCCGTAGAACACTTCGATGCGCTGAGCGAGGAAAGATACAAACACGGTCTGCCCTGGGAGAACAAGAGTAATGGTATACACCCAAAAAATGCCAGTCGCTGCATGAGTTGTCGAATCAGAACTATCATGCATGCCGGGGGTTCGGAGGTATTACTCACCGATGTCAGCCAAAAATAGTATCAAAGGAACGACAATAACAAGATAGTTTCTATCCCATACGATGAAGGAACGGTACATCTAAAGATCCCTGCGTCAAATCCACCGTGAGTGACTGGTCAGAGAATGTGGGACTGACGATAAATGCATCTGATATGATGGTTGCCATCACATACAGCGCGTTCCTTGAGATGTTTTGCCATGTCACAAAGCTGTCGTAGTATAGAACTGGATGATTCGGTATCTCCATATTTGTCGTGAATGCGTCCATGGTACGGATAAGGTCAATGATCAAGTGCTTCGAGTGTCTCTGTAAGTGACGGCTGTGGAGAAATTGGCGTACGGGTATTACTCACTACAGTAACGAGAATGAATAGTGAGAGGGCAGTCCCAAGGAGGTAGTCACTCGGACGGGATGGTCTTTGCTGCAATACTTGCATGCATTGTATGAAGACTGTGAAGTACGCCCCTGCCAAATCCTGCTTAGCCGTGAAAGTCGATTCGACTTTGTCGTAGCATACCGTATGCGAGCGACTCCAAGAAAACCCCAATGAGCTGAGCTTTAGGCAGGGAGAGGGCCATGGCGTTACAGGGGGTGCCTGCAGAGTGACGTCTACCCTTCTAATACGCGGACTATTGCAGTGGCTCACCCGCGTACACCGCGGTCGCCAGTCGTGCCGAACAAATGCTTTTTTCGAATCTCAAAGCTTGGGCTGCAACTCGGCAATGCAACCTTCTATGTGCTTTGTTATTCCCTTGCTCCAGTTCAGGGCCATAGTGATATGTGTGAGTGTGGATACGGTCGACATGCTCTTTAGCCTTAATCAACGTTTTTTTTCCTTTCTTGGTGGCCGAGAGTCCCGACACGACGGCGCCCATCGCAATTTCATCGCTTGTTTCAGTTAGGCTCGCCGTGGCCTCGGCGATAAGTGCTTATGTATTGATCACTGTGTTTCTCGCCTACCGACACCTTGGTGCGTCAGATTTGACGGCCGACCAGGGCGCCATGTGGGTCGACAAGGGTTGCGTAGGGGTCTATTATCTGTTCCTGGCAAGCAAGTCCGCGGGCTCGGAGGGCCATTTGTCAAATAATTCCTTCTCGGGGTACTTTGGCTCCGCAAACAAGAGTCAGTACTTTATAAAACCCGGAAATTTTTTCGAGCAAACCTCACTCACTTATGGCATGCACGATTGCGAGTTTAGCACCCAATATGCCATTGATAGACGACACATCATGGTTCAACCACTAGTGTATCCTCCACAAAAGCACTTCGGTATAACACTTGCACAAGTATTGATGAGCTACTTCCATGAATGACCCACCAAAGGTGCCCCCGATGGACTGGCGTGATTGACATAGAAGTCCGACAATCGCCACGTAGCACTATCGCCCGTTATCGATTTATCGATCGGTGACTCCACAGACCATCCGTCGAGCAGGCACAGAAGTGCATACAAATAAATTTTTGAAAAATCCCGGCATGATTTGTGAGCTCCGCCCGGTCAGTTACTTCAAGAATAAGGGAGCTACTTGGTATTTTATTTGGGATTGGTTGTTGAGTGCTGTAATTGGCAGACGGCTAACGGGGGAAGTCAGTCTCAAGGGTAATAAAAGGGCGGGGGCTATACCGAACCCCTCGGAATGCAGCAGCCAAAACGTGGAAATTTGCCTACCAAGTGCAGTTCTGACATACCGGTACAGTGACACATGGGTAGCTCCTTGAAAATGTGAACCTACCAACTTAAGAATTCCTTCGGACTGAGGGTGATATCATTGAGGACTTCATCGTCGCACAAGGAGTACTGAGCGTTACCCTTTCACAGCGCTTATTTTAGGGCCAATAATTCCAATAACCTGGGAGGATCTCGTAAAGCTAAGATGCATGAGTACTGAAAACACGACTGAAAAATCGTGTCATTGGGGGCGCACTCAACATGCCACTGCATATAGGGAAAGGGAAGTAGGAGCCTTTATTTGATTCTTTGATATGACATGCGGGGTCATGGCTCTCAAATCTTCCAAGGGCGTCACATCATGATTTACATGTTCCCAAGTGCTTCAAATGTTCTAAGCACAACTAAGCGTATGAAACATAAGGGCTTACTAGCTATACCATCTGTCACGGGCGTACTCTCAAATCTCCTGTAGCAATCTGGGAACGTCTTACCATAGGTAGCTCATCCTAGGCTACTTGCTACTTTAGAGCATGGGTGACCAAAGGAGGCTTCAGGCCCTTAGGTGCCTGACTCAGCCGTTCTCGTACCGAACTGGCAGAGAGGAGCGGCCGTGAGTGATGCCAAAGACAAACGAAAGCTGTATGCCTTGGTGGATGAATGGGCAGCATGTCGAACCAACGTTGTGTCGACTGGGAACGATGCATCGAACGGGTCCCGTGAAGGGTTTGATCCAGTGTCTTGCATTCCGGAGTGGTATGGGACACGGAACTGAAGGGCGCTTACACGAAAGGCAAGGCTCACGGCCATTGCACATGTGGCTCGTGAGTGGGAGTGTCGGGTTCAAGCCTGTGGAAGGATGCAAGCAGAAAAAAAAACGTAGTTAATAAGAGTTTCTAAATTATTTCATCACGAGCACGGAATGAGAATTATTGCCAGTTGGCCCAGTGCCCACTGGGAACGGTGGGATTGAACGGCACCAGGGATGGCTCCTGTGAGGCTATGTTCACGGATATGATACTGCGACGAGTCGAACCACGAAGAACCAACCCGCAGTCTCTCAGCACGTTGATCCTAAGTACACTACCGTTACATAGGGTCTTAAGTACCAGGTCTTGTCGTGTGACTGAACAAAGGTGTAATTGGCGTTGCATCTAGCCTCAAATCACCGACACGATAAGCCACGTCACCACAATGCTGTTCCTGGTTACGGATTTGGGGCTGTTGGCAAGAAATTCGGCCCAGGGACCGCGATCAGAGTACACCCTTTGTAGCGGGGACAGAACTCGGGCCCGGCAATTTCCAACGAGTTTTCTTCTTCAGGACTATCATGCACTGTCACGTTGCTTGTCAGGTGCAAACCGTACTGCCCACTTTGAGGCACCTTACATTTAATATCCGCCCTTTGAGCGGTGTCTGCTTTGGCTGTGTGACCCAACTTGAACATATGAGATTCCGAGAACGGCTTGTTGAGAGCTTCCTTGACGCGGATGCTCGTGTTAACGCGATGTTACCGCACGCTCCTTGCAAGGTCTGTCTCGGGGTGACATCAAACGACTCATCGGCTAATGAAACAGTCAATCGCATGGGTCATCTTTAAACCGTTGCCTGTGGAAAGTATCTGTATGAACAGGCTGTGTCCGCGGCATCAGAAGGCCTATCAACTTACCCGCGCCTGTCATCGCTTCAAGTCATCCTCTCCTCCGCCCCACTAGGTCTCAAGCACTGCGCTTTCTTCTGTACCACTCGCGGATCCGGAAAATCTATTGGCTAATTGGGAACAGTGTCCGAAGAGGTTCCGAGAACTTCCTAATTCAAGTTTCAAGTTTATCCTTCTCTTCTACACCCAATGTTCTGTGCTTCAGGATGATCCACCATCCCTATGGCGCATCATCAAGTTATATGTATGCTAGCGAGGTGGGTGACTCTTCTGGTTCTCCCCAGAATACTGTTTCATGCTGGCGCTTACGGCAAACAATTAGGACGAAGAACACAGGAGCAACAACAACTTCACTCTTTATCCAAGAGTTCCTTCGCCTCAGCGTTTTCAGAGTTTCGTTCCTGTGAGTATACAATTGAATCCCGTCAAGTTAACCTGACTCTGACCATATTACGTGGTCATCAGAGATTCTCCACAGAGACTGCGTCTGCGTCTGTGTTCCAGCTATATTCACAAAGTGGCGCAACAGAAAATACAAACGGTATTATGGGTGCAAGCAACACATATTCTTCTAACGAAGGTTCATCATACTTACCTATAAGTCTCACTGTAAGCAATTTGCCATCAACGCAGCATAACACCTGCTGACCCATGAAAAATCCTTTAGAGACGGATTTGGCGGAGACTAAAAGAACTAGGAAGCGCAGCAAGGCGTCAAATTTCGTTAATCTCTATCCGCAACTTCAACTTCATCCGACCCTGTCATCACAATATGGATAACGACTCAGGCAAGTGGTAGTTCTTTCCGTTCCGTCGGCCACAGCCTTACATGTTTTCAGTTTTTTTCCTGTAATTCGCCGCTGTTCTCCATGTCAGAAGACGCACTTCATTTCAGTACTCAAACTTTTGTTGCATCTACTGATCTCCTGCCGAATTGGACGCACACTCACTCGTACCGTATCCTCGGTTTAAATATCATTAGTTTCTTGGATGTGTAGGTTTGCCCTGTTCGACAAGATTTCCTGGTAAGTCCCTCAAGGATGAATACAATCAATCCGCTTTGCAATCATACTCTTTCCTGCATTTCGAGAACGATTCTCTCTGGTATATGAAAAAAACACTCAGTGCATTAGTTTTTTTTTTAGTCCAGGTGAATTGTTCAACTCACAAGCCCTTATCTTTGTATCGACACAGTGTTCGCGTCGGTCCCACGTGACGCAGCTACTTCGGCGGTATACGCACGTGGTTTGTCACGTGTGATAACAAAGCCGTAATAATGAAGCCATCCTCATTGAGGTAGAATTGGACTTCAGCGCGTAGAAAGTGGGTTGGCTTCTACTCCTCAAATATGAGCTATGGTTCGCAAGCCAGGGCTTAGAAAGAGAAGAGGGTAAGTTCATTCCCACTGCCTACCATAAGACACGTGCTCACTGACACTATGCATGCATAGCTTGTCAGCCCGAGTGACCTTCTAGCCCACCCATCCTAAGTGTCACATATTCACACACCACGCATGCACGGCCTGTCCGTCAAATTGGCCCCGCAGCCCATTCATATCAGGGCTTTCTCGTACAACACAGCATGCTTTACCCTTCTTGCCCGGGTCACACTCGCACATGTATCCCAAGCGTCACTCGCATGGCGTTGCACGCGTGCCCAGTCTGCCAACCACAGCCCATTTTCATCTCAAGCTCCACGTACCCCATCATGTAGCATTTCTCACTCACACATACTCCCCTGGCGTATATCAGCAGTAGTGTATTTGAATCCTTTTGTACATGGACTTATCCTGGACTTACAATCATTCTAAAGATGCAATAGACCTGCGAAATTGTGTCACTTTGCACGGCAAACCGCTTCTATCCTCGCCCCCAATCTCGTGTAATGCGACGGTCGGCAGCAGGGTGAGTTGACTCAGGTCAAGATGATAGTATCGAGGGTGATGGAGTGCACAGGTGACAAGAGACATCAGGGGCGAATTGTGTTGACCTAGGGATGGCCGAGCTGCTACAGAGCGGGGAGCATGCGGTGTGAGCAGTGTGAGCGGTGTGGCAATTGCATGTCGACTTCTCAGCGCACGAGGCGAGGATACAAGGACACTCGACTGATGGAGATGCCAGAGTCATACTTTCACATCCAACAGTGGTCTACTTTCTGATCGATAGCATTTGAACAAACAGGATGAACACACTTCGATAATGAAGACACGGCAAGCTCGACACCCACACACCCAGAGTAGCCTTCGCTACTCTAGTCCATCCGAAAAAACACAAGATATACAGACCTCCGAGATCATGTTCAAGGGCGGGGGCGCGAAGTTAGCGACTACCACGACGTTGCACCTGTTGCAAAACGGGCATGTCAATTACAGCGGATAGCGGGGCCACTGAAATTGGGTTTTAAAAAAGGCGCAGAACAAGTTGGTAAATGCCCACGAACATTCAAGGTGGAAGGACGAAGACCTACTTGGGGATATTCCAGGTGAGACAGACGACAAAACCCAAACCCCAGGGGTATCGGCGGCCACTGATGCAGTGTCGGCGGGACAATATGGCCGCCCACGACGGGCCCGCCGGGTCAGCCTTTATGTCTGGGCGTCAAGCAAGTTGGCGGATGAAACGGCAGCTTCCAAAATCCACTTAGGGAGTGCTCGCATTGAGTCGTTGGAGCCTAGTTCGACGGTTAGTGCAAGCCTAGTAGGAGTGGTATCAGCGCGCTGTACAGAAAATCAAACGAGATGCACTCGACGGGCGCTGTATATACGGGCTCTCCACTCGTCCTTCAAACTGCCTACTCGTAGCCCCGACCTGTCGCAGGTCCACTCCCTCGCCTAGCCTACCTGTATATCCGAGTGGCCAGAAAGGCTCCAAAAAGGTTCTCCAAATAGGAAAGTGCTCGCTAAGTTCGCCTAACCCATTCGTTTCGTTGGTCGTCACCCAGTCACAGCTCTCGGAAGACCCGAAGTGAGCCGCCAAACAGCAACGTTATAGCGCTGCTCTGCGAATGGACATAGGACACTTCAAACACCCATTTCGCGCTCCGCCCGGCTACTAAATCATAAGGCGATGCATACCCTACTTCATCCCCAATATGCCAGTGAGGGCATCGGTATTCGACCATTATTTTTATTCATCGACAATGGCGTGTTCGCTTCGCTGACCCCAACTCAAATAGGTCTAATCCGAGTTGGTCACGGCGTTTGACTCAAATCATTTTACCCATCTCGTGTCGGTCGGAAAGTTGCCGGAGACTGTTATAAAGTTTGACTTCGGTTAGGGTCAGATTGACAGTTCGTCACTCGTGAAGGTCCACCATATTGAGGCATAACCTTCGATGGCGGCCGACCCACGTTCATGCGTAGCTGTCGGCTCAAGTCTGAGCTGGATACACATCGAGCTTTTCATAAAGGTATCATTATTCGCAAATATTCCGCAGGTCTGGTTTGCCCTTGGTTGCATTTCGGGTCAAACCGATGACCTCATGACGTCGCCCACCGAGTGTCTCTATGGCATGTCCACTACACCGCATAGTACTCGCTCAGAACTTTCCAGGGTTGGATTGCGAATTTAATCAAAACGCGTTTCGGGCCCCGGGGTGGGACTGTGGCGGTGCCGACAATCGGCCAGCCGATTTGTCGATTGGCGATCTGCGTAGCGCCCTCAGTGACAGGAAGACCAGTGCCCGGTCGCTCGGACTCGGAGTACGTGCCCAAGGGTTCACTATCACGAGTATCATATTACTAACTCGCCGCGATGCGACGTCAGTGTCAAATGTACACCCGATCGGAAGCAGTCAAACCAGACGGTCCGACATCATATATATTGGTGTTGTCCCATCCGACATGCTCATTAACTAGTGACTTGTGTCCATCATGCCAGCGGGCGGCGAGGCTTCCGAGGGCGAACGAATGTTCCCTGATTCTTTCGATGGCGTTCAGCAAGGCCCGAGGTATCTCCACACAACATTTGGTCTGGTTGACACTTCTGCGAGCCAGACGAACCAGAAGGAGACTCAGCAAGATCAAGAATACATCCCGCCTCGCTCCATGTCTCGCATCTCCGATAAGGACTTGGACTACTTCGATCCGCCTGGGATCGACGCATTGCGTCGCACTTTGCATCGGGGGTCTACGGACCCAAGCGAGCGACCACGAATTGAGCGCCTTGACGAAGATGCGGGAATGCTGTCCAGTTCGTTTGACTTTGAAGCTGTCTTGCGTGATGTGCTCAAGAGGTGCGACCTACGACCCCCAGCTTCCGTTCCATACTGACACTGAATTTGCTTCGCAGGCGTGGTGAGGCTAACATTAAATCACGCGAACTTGGAGTGCTGTTTGATCAGCTTCGCGTGGTTGGAAAGGGCGCTACGTCGTCGTTGCAACCCACGCTCGGTTCGATTTTGAATCCAGTAAACCTCTCACGTGCCATTTGGAATCTCCGACATCCGCCATTGCGCGACATCATTGGCGGTTTTCAGGGTGTCGTTCGTCCAGGAGAGATGCTTCGTATGTTGTTGCACCATTGAATTGGTCCAGGGGCTGACGATACCAATAGTTGTTCTCGGTCGTCCGGGCTCAGGATGTACCACCTTCCTCAAGGTACTAGCAAATCGGCGTGATGAATTCCACGCTGTCGGTGGGGAAGTTTGCTACAACTCTTTGTCCCCGGACGACATTCGCCTTCATTATCGCGGGGACGTCCAATACTGCCCGGAAGACGACATACATTTCCCATCGCTAACTGTCGAACAGACGGTCGGCTTCGCGGCAAAGACGCGCGTTCCTCGAGCGCGCATTCAAGGATTGTCGCGCCAGCAGTGCTCTGTGCAAATCACGGATGTGTTGTTGACCCTGTTTGGTCTTCGACACGCAAGGAATACGCCTGTTGGAGATGCTGCACTGCGAGGGGTCTCGGGTGGAGAGAAGAAGAGGGTATCTATCAGCGAAACCTTGGCAACGAGGAGCTTGTTGACTTGCTGGGACAAGTGCGTCTAATTCTTTCATCGCGTCTATGGTGTTTACACTCCCTGTTAGCTCAACAAGAGGCTTGGATGCGTCCACTGCCGTTGAATATGTGCATGCTTTGCGAATCGCGACTGACATTGCCAGGGTGGCCACCGTTTCCTCGATCTATCAAGCAGGAGAGTCGCTGTATGAGATGTTCGACAAGGTTTGCTTGATCTACGAAGGCCGAATGGTTTACTTTGGTCCAGCAAACGATGCGCGGCAGTATTTCATTGACATGGGATACCAGCCAGCCAACCGGCAAACAACGTCTGACTTTTTAGTCTCCGTAACGGATCCCAATGGGCGTCAGGTCCGTGAGGGTATGCGTGGAGTTCCATCCACAGCGGAAGAATTCGAACGCTATTACAGGCAATCATCGACAATGCAAGACAACATGAAGGACATGGCTTCTTTCCGAGAGCAATATGTGGGGAAAACGGAGCTCATTTCCGCGTATCGTGAAAGTGCTGGCGCGGAGCACGCCAGATATGTGCGGGAGCAGAGTCCATTTACAATTTCCATCCCGATGCAAATCCGGAGCGTGATACTTAGAAGGGTGCAGATCATGGTCGGTTCTCGCTCGCTTATTATCATAAATGCATGGTGGGTATCAATCGCGCTACTTCCATTTTTCATATTTGCTGATACAAGTCTAGCGTATTTATCATGCAAGCCATCATTATCGGGACGGCGTTCTTGCAACTGTCAACGAATACCACGGCATTTTTTTCTCGTGGTGGAGTCTTATTCTTGTTGGCATTTATCCTTCTCCCTCCTTCATGTCTAATATCCTTCTTAGTGCTGTATTCATGCCAGCACTCATTGCGATGTCGGAGATACCGTCTCTTTTTGCCCTGCGGCCGATCGTCCAGCGGCACCACAAGGCAGCGATGTACCACCCATTCGTTGAAGCAATTGCGTTGACTCTGGTCGATGTGCCAATTTCGTTCGTTGTCATCTTTTTGTATAGCATCGTCCTGTACTTCTTGGCCGGCCTTCAACGTAGCGCGGGGCAATTTTTGTGCGTAGACGCATTTTCCCCATGCCTCTACTTACGTTTGCTTTTCATGATAGCACATTCTTCATATTCGAGGTCATCACCAGCCTTATGGGAAAAGCCCTGTTTCGCAGTTTGGCAGCGGCCTTCAAATCTGCGGCACCTGCTCAAACGATTGGTGGAGTTACGATAATGGGGGTGTCCTTATACAGTCAGTGCTTCGTCACCAGCGGATCGTAATCGGCTTCCTCATGCCCTTCAATTAGCCGGGTATACGATACAACAACCATCCATGATCAGTGCTATGCGGTGGATCACTTATATTAACGCAAGTCCTCCCGTTGCCTCGAATGTACACCTGTGCTAAAAGACAGTATTAGCCTCTCAGATATTCATTCGAGGCTCTCATAGTGAACGAGTTTCATACCATTAACGGATACTGCGGAACGCTTGTGCCCAGTGGGCCCTTGTATGACTCGTTCCCTGACAGCAACAAAGCGTGCACGACCGTCGGCGCTCAATCTGGGAGCCCATACGTCGATGGGAATAGCTACGTGTCGCTCTCATATGACTATCTGTACAGTCACCTGTGGAGGGTATGTTGTCACACATGCAACGTCTTTCCAGCTAATTCCGTGTTGCACCAGAACTTTGGGATCGTCGTTGCCTTCATTGTCTTCTTTATGACTCTCTTCGTCATCTTTACCGAATTCAACACCGGTGTGGCTGGCGCAACCTCTGTTGTCCTATTCAAGCGGGGATCAGCCACTCCTACCAATCAAAAGGCGGGATCCGCTGAGTCAAGTTCCGACGAAGAGAAGGGAAGGGTTTCTAGTTCTGCGACCCCGGAATTGGACGCAGGGAAGGAAAACAAAGAGGACACTCATGAAGCGATGGAGCAGCAGCCTAAGATGAAGGACACGTTCACTTGGCAGCATATCAAATATGAGATTACAGGCCGGCAACTTCTCAACGACATCTCCGGCTATGTTGCCCCGGGAAAGCTCACGGCGCTCATGGGTGAATCCGGCGCCGGAAAGGTATATGCAACCAATGAGACTTTCTCCGGTTTTTGGCACTGACGGTTCTCTTCACAAGACGACGCTCCTGAACGTGTTGGCGGAGCGCACTGAAATAGGTGTTGTGTCAGGGACTCGCCTCGTGAACGGTGACCCTCTGCCGTCCGATTTCCAAGCGCAGACGTGAGTCACTCGCCTATTCCAGGGTCAAGCTAAAGTGAGATCTTGTCAGTGGTTATTGCCAGCAAACCGATACACATCTTGAGACGATGACGGTCCGAGAGGCCCTGTTGTTCTCGGCGAAGTTGAGACAGCCGTTTAACGTTCCGCTCGAGGAGAAAGAAGCATAGTAAGCTATTTCGTTTCTCCATGACGTATCAATTCAAAGTTTTCCCCGTAGCGTCGACAGGTGCTTGAAGATGTGCGGGCTGGATGCTTATCAGGATGCAATAGTGGGCTCTCTCGGAGTCGAAATGAAGAAGAGAACGACCATTGGGGTGGAACTGGCCGCCAAGGTATGTTGTGCATCTCGCTTTTTCACGATAGTCAACCAGGTTCTGAACAAATTGTATCCAGCCCAAACTACTGTTATTCCTGGACGAACCTACTTCCGGGTTAGACTCGCAAAGTGCATGGGCGATTGTCTCGTTTCTACGGGACCTGGCAGACAGTGGACAGGCGATTCTTTGCACGTTCGTTCATCTTCCCCGTCGCTGAACGCAATTACTGACGGCATTCTCACACAGCATACACCAGGTTGGTAGCCAGCGCTTCCAGGCACTCGTTATATTGCGTGCTGATAATGAACTGTACAGCCCTCCGCCGAGCTCTTCCAGGTCTTTGATCGTCTACTCCTGCTGCGTGCGGGTGGTGCGACTGTTTACTTTGGTGATGTTGGACCTGGCGCTTCGACGTTGATCCAGTATTTCGAGGGGAATGGATCACGTCACTGCGGCGTCGAAGAAAACCCGTACGTCTGCTTATTTGCGATTGGTGTTAGCATCCAAGGTGACACCCGGATGTACCATCGAACAGGGCTGAATTCATTCTTGACGTCATTGGTGCTGGGGCGACAGCAACCAGCGAGGTCGATTGGCATGAAATCTGGACCAACTCCCCCGAGGCAACCCTCGTCGACAAAGAAATCGATGCCATCGTTTCCAGAAGGCGGCAGACCCACTCCGATTCTACAGCTGTCCGTTCCGGATTTGCAACGCCGTGGGTCTATCAAGTATGGACGTTACTCGGACGCAACTTTGCACACTACTGGAGAAGCCCGACTTATTTGATGGCGAAGCTGATGCTGAACATGGTCGCTGGTCAATTTATCGGATTCACGTTTTTCCAGCGAAAGAACTCACTCGAGGGCACAGAGAACAAAGTCTTCGTGCGTATCCATTTTCACGTCCTTCAGATACTGGTGCTGACCCTTTACTAGTCGGTGTTCATGGCATTAATTTTGAGTGTGCCGCTCTCGAATCAACTCCAGGTCGTCTTTCTGAACATTCGTCGAGTGTATGAGATCAGAGAACGACCCAGCAGAATCTATTCTTGGCCAGCGCTTCTCACATCGCAGCTCCTTGTGGAAATCCCATGGAACATACTGGGATCGACGCTCTTCTTTCTCTGCTGGTATTGGACTGTTGGTTTTCCCACGGACAGGGCCGGATACACCTACCTCATTCTTGGGGTCCTCTTCCCCATCTACTACACCACCATCGGACAAGCCGTCGCGGCGATGAGTCCCACAGCGGAGATTGCGGGCATTCTATTCAGCTTCCTCTTCTCTTTTGTGTTCATCTTTAACGGTGTCCTACAACCATACGCGCATCTTGGGTGGTGGCGGTGGATGTACAGAGTCTCACCCTATACGTATCTCATCGAGGGATTAGTCACCCAGGGTAAGCAATCTCGCCCCAGAATACCAGTCTCGTTTAACTGACAGCTCCTATCCAGTTCTCTCCGGACAGTCAATCCAATGCGCTACCAAAGAGTTTACTATGATCCAACCACCCTCTGGCTTTTCTTGCGCGACATACCTCAACCCGTTCATTTCATTCGCTGGGGGATACCTTCAAAACCCGGGCGCGACAGAGGACTGTTTGTACTGCTCCGCGAGCACAGCGGATGCGTTCCTGTATACCTCACTCAACATGGAGTATGCCCATCGGTGGCGGAACGTGGGCTTGCTTTGTGGGTATATCTTGTTCAACGTAAGTCAATTTGTCCTAGGCTCGGTTCTTTTTTGTTGGTGAATGCTTTGTGCTGACGATTCAATGTGTGCAGGTCTGTGCCTTGTGTGCCTTCACGTACCTATTCCGTATCCGATCGTACGGGGGGTTCAAGAGTAGTATCAAGAACGTCATGTCACGCGTGCGGGCCGCCCTGAAATTCTCCAGGAGTAACTGAAGAGACGGGAGATCATGGAGCAACAGTTGAGACGTCAATCGGTTATGCGCATAGCGAGTCGTGTTTCGAGTTCCGTGGGCGAAGGCGGGACTCTAAACTTTCTACATGTCCCTTAATTTATGTCATATCACTCTACCGCGTCGACGATGTTTACGATTGTACGGCTTTGGGTATCAGGGAGCATGACGTCCGAAATGCGTAGCACGCTCCTTACAAGTAATAACTTATCTAATCAAGTTTGGTAAACTCGAGTCCGAAGTTCCACGATCTTTTATCATGATGCTACAACCCGTCACGTACGACATCTGAAGTGGCTGTACACACATCCGACACAACGAAGAGTACATCGGGCTGAAAAGGCGCCGTCGGTCAGGACACTCAACACCGACTTAGAGCGATGCGATACCGCGCATTGCGCCTGGCATGCAAATGTCACTTATGTATGAGCCCGGAAGGATCAGAAAAAGGCCGATCGTCGGTTATGCGGTGAGTACTGGTCAAGGACGGGTTCAAGGTTCGGATCTCAGATCTCAGAGTTGGGGCTGATGACTCCCCGAGTACAGTAGTTAAATGGAATAGAGCCGTCATGCTATGACAAGCTTACACGGCGACCGCCGACTCGGATCTGAGATCACCAACTCTTTCTTTTGTACTTGCGCCACGAATGCTTGCTGTTCTTGGCAGGCCCGCCGTACATACCAGTACTAGGAGGTGCAGTGCGTGCAATGTACGCTATCAGGATTACGAGTCTTGTTACTAATCATCGATCATCCCGCGCGCCGCCTTCAATCCGCTGTGACGACGTCAGCCTAGTTTCAAAGCTTACAATGGGTCGTTAGTCAGGCCCACAGCCCCCTATATATGGTTCATGTTTCCGGCTCGACGGTGAAACCCGCGTACACCATGTCTTCAGGCGACGAGGCTCTGGATGGCCTACATGGCCAACCTGGCTCCGAAGTTGATACCGCGTTGGAAAGCCTAGGCAACACCGAATATATCGATGCCGCACTCAGTCTGGCCGACCCTGCTGTTGCTTCTGCGGCTCGGGGGGAGCGGAGGAACCCTCGCCATGATCAAGAACGAACCAGACCTCGTGCTGTTTCTTGCGTCTCTCACGTCGACTTGGACTACTTCGATCCGCGCGGGGTTGGCGCCCTACGCCACACATTGAGTAGGATGTCTACGGCTCAAAGCGAGCGAACTCGAATCGCTCGTCCTGACGAGCATCTTGAAATATCGACTCAGAGGCTTCCAACTCCCGATGAAACGGGGGAGGGGTTCGACTTGGAGGCGGTCCTGCGTGATGTACTTAAGAGGTACGGTATATATCTCCGGATCACGGTTTCGTACTGACGCTGGACCTGGCGTGCAGGAGGGGTGAGGCCGACATCAAATCACGCGAGCTTGGGGTGCTGTTTGATCAGCTTCGCGTCGTTGGGAAGGGCGCCTCAGCATCGTTGCAGTCCACGCTCGGTTCGCTTTTGAATCCGATGGGCATTTTCGGTGCCGCACGAGATCTCCGACATCCACCCCTACGCGACATCATTAACGGTTTTCAAGGCGTCGTTCGCTCAGGGGAGATGCTTCGTATGTTGTTACACCACCGATCCGATCCAGAGACTGACGATATGATCAGTTGTTCTCGGTCGGCCGGGCTCAGGATGTACCACCTTCCTCAAAGTATTGGCAAATCGGCGTGACGAATTCCACGCCGTCGAAGGGGAAGTTTGCTACAACTCTTTCTCTCCGGACGACATTCGTCTTCACCACCGTGGGGATGTCCAATATTGTCCAGAGGACGACATACATTTCCCATCGCTAACTGTCGAACAGACAGTCGGCTTCGCGGCAAAGACGCGCGTTCCTCGGGCGCGTGCCCAAGGATTGTCGCGCAAGCAGTTCTGGGTGCAAATTACGGATGTCTTGTTGACCTTATTTGGCCTGCGACACGTGAGAAAAACTCCTGTTGGAGATGCTGCGCTGCGGGGGGTCTCGGGTGGAGAGAAGAAAAGGGTTTCCATCAGCGAAATCTTGGCAACGAGGAGCTTGTTGACCTGTTGGGATAAGTACGTCGAACCTTTTCCTCGTATCTGTGGTGTTTATACTCTCCGTCAGCTCGACAAGGGGCCTGGACGCGTCCACTGCCGTCGAATACGTGCACGCATTGCGGATTGCAACTAACGTCATCAGGGTAGCCACTATCGTCTCGATTTATCAAGCAGGAGAGTCGCTGTACGAAATGTTCGACAAGGTTTGCTTGATCTACGAGGGCCGAATGGTTTATTTTGGCCCAGCAAACGATGCGCGGCAGTATTTCATCGATATGGGATACCAACCAGCGGACCGCCAAACGACATCAGACTTTTTGGTCTCCGTAACGGACCCCAACGGGCGTCGGGTTCGTGAGGGTATGCATGGAGTTCCATCTACAGCCGAAGAATTCGAGCACTACTACCGGCAATCATTGACCCTGCAAGAAAATCTGAAGGACATGGCCTCTTTCCGGGAGCAATACGTGGGGAAAAGGGACCTGGTCTATGCATATCGTGAAAGCGCCAAGGCGGAGCATGCAAAACACATGCAGAAGCGGAGCCCATTCACGATTTCCATCCCGATGCAAATCCGGAGCGTGATAATCAGGCGGGTGCAGATTATGGCTGGCTCTGTTTCACTGATCGTCATCAACGCGTGGTAAAGGCCGTTTGCGCCTCTTCCAATGATTCTTACTGATGGGATCTAGTGTATTCATCCTGCAGGCCATCATTCTTGGGACGACGTTCTTGCAACTATCGACGAATACTGCAGCATATTATTCTCGCGGCGGAATTCTATTCTTGTCAGCTCATTTCATTTTTCCTCGTTCCGCCTAATGACTTTCGCAGTGCCGTGTTTCTGCCGGCCCTCTTTGCAATGTCAGAGATACCTTCCCTCTTTGCCCTGAGGCCGATCGTCCAACGCCATTACAAGGCAGCGATGTACCACCCCTTTGTTGAAGCAATTGCATTAACTCTAGTCGACGTGCCGATCTCATTCACTATCCTCCTAATGTATAGCATCGTTTTGTATTTCTTGGTTGGGCTACAGCGCAGCGCGGGACAGTTTTTGTGCGTAGCCGCATCCTCTACCCCGGTTGCGCTCACACTTGGCTTCCATGATAGCATATTCTTCCTGTTCGAGTTCATCACCGCCCTGCTGGGTAAAGCCTTGTTTCGCAGTTTAGCGGCAGCTTTCAAATCGGAGGCACCCGCGCAGGCATTCGCTGGCATCCTAATATTGGCGGTCTCTTTGTACAGTCAGTGGTTCGCTGATTAGAAGTCAACGATCGACATCCTCATGCGCACCAATTTAGCCGGGTATATCATACCACAACCATCCATGATCGGAGCTCTGAAGTGGATCACCTACATTAACGCAAGTACTCTATTTCCCTTGCGTGCACACATGTTGAAAGGGAGTACTAGCCGCTCAGATACTCATTCGAATCCCTCATAGTGAACGAGTTTCATACCATTAACGGATATTGCGGAACGCTCGTGCCAGGTGGCCCGCTGTATAGCTCATTCCCTGACACTAACAAGGCGTGCACGACCGTCGGCGCTCAAACAGGGAACCCATATGTCAATGGCAATAGCTTCGTTTTGCTATCGTTCGGTTATTCGTACAGCCACCTATGGAGGGTAAGCCATGAGTCGTATTCTCATTTCTAACTAATCCCGTGTCGCATCAGAACTTCGGGATCGTTGTTGCTTTTGCTGTCTTCTTTATAATCCTCCTCCTCATCTTTACCGAGTTCAACACCAGTCTAGCAGGCGTAAACTCTGTCGTACTATTCAAGCAGGGGTCTAGCAACTCTACCCTTCAGAATGTGACAACCCCTGGGTCGAACTCAGACGAAGAGAAGGGGAAAGCCCCAAGTTCTGCGACCTCGGAATTGGATGCACGAAAAGAGAATGAGGATGTTCGTGAAGCGATGGAACGACACCCTAGAATGAAAGACACATTCACGTGGCAACATGTCAACTACGAGGTTGCAACTCGACGACTTCTCAACGACGTCTCTGGGTACGTTGCCCCGGGCAAGCTCACGGCGCTCATGGGTGAATCTGGCGCTGGAAAGGCATGTGCAGCTGATGAGAATTCCTCTGGTTTGTTGGGCTGACGTTTCTCCTCCCAAGACGACTCTTTTGAACGTATTGGCGGAGCGCACAGAGACGGGCATTGTTTCCGGGACACGTCTAGTTAATGGCCACGTTCTACCGTCCGATTTCCAAGCACAGACGTGAGTTGCTCACCTGCTCCAAGTCCCCATTAAACCGAACATTTGTCAGTGGTTATTGCCAACAAACCGATACACACCTCGAGACGATGACGGTCCGGGAGGCTCTGTTGTTCTCGGCAAAGTTGAGACAGCCCTTCAGCGTTTCAGTAGCCGAAAAAGCGGCCTAGTAAGTCCTTTCTTGTCTCCGAGTTCCACCAATTCTGAGATTTTCCTTGGAGTGTTGACAGATGCTTGAAGATGTGCGGGCTGGATGCTTATAAAGATGCAATAGTCGGTTCACTTGGCGTTGAGATGAAGAAGAGAACGACCATTGGAGTAGAACTGGCCGCCAAGGTAAGCTATCCATCACAATCCGCTAGCTTGTGTATGAACATTTCATCCCTAGCCGAAGCTGCTGCTATTCTTGGATGAACCAACTTCTGGGTTAGACTCGCAAAGTGCATGGGCGATTGTCTCGTTCCTACGGGACCTGGCGGACAGTGGGCAGGCGATTCTTTGCACGTTCGTTCATGTTCCTCGCTATTAGACGTACTCGCTAACGGCATTTCCGCACAGCATACATCAGGTTGGCAACTATCACTTCCAGATATTCATTATCATGTGTACTGATAAGGGCTTGTACAGCCCTCTGCCGAACTTTTCCAGGTCTTCGATCGGCTACTCCTGCTGCGCGCGGGCGGTGAAACCGTTTATTTTGGTGATGTCGGACCTGGCGCTTCGACACTGATCCAGTATTTTGAAGGGAATGAATCACGTCACTGTGGCGTCGAAGAAAACCCGTATGTTTGTTTGGTTGTCTTGACAAGCCCGGCAGAATAACAAGTCGATATAACGAACAGGGCCGAGTTCATCCTTGACGTCATCGGCGCTGGGGCGACAGCAACTAGCAAGGTGGATTGGCATGAAATCTGGACCAACTCCCCCGAGGCAACGCTCGTCGACAAAGAAATTGACGGAATCATTACCGAAGGGCGGCGCACGCAACCCGTGTCCGCAGCTATCCATTCTGGATTCGCGACGCCATGGATCTACCAAGTATGGACGCTGCTCGCTCGGAACTTTGCACACTACTGGAGAAGCCCGACTTACTTGATGGCGAAACTGATGCTGAACATCGTCGGTGGTCTCTTTATCGGATTCACCTTTTTCAAGCGTAATAATTCCTTGGAGGGTACACAAAACAAGCTCTTTGTGCGTATACCGTTTGTCAACTGGATGCTTGTACTGAGACCCCACCAGGCAGTGTTTATGGCATTGATTCTCAGCGTGCCGCTCGCGAATCAACTCCAGGTCGTCTTTCTGAACATTCGACGGGTATATGAAATTCGAGAACGATCCAGCAGAATCTATTCTTGGCCAGCGCTCGTCACCTCGCAGATCCTTGCGGAAACCCCATGGAACATGCTAGGATCGACACTCTTCTTCCTCTGTTGGTATTGGACTGTCGGTTTCCCGACAGACAGGGGCGGCTATACCTTCCTTCTCCTTGGGATTCTCTTCCCCATCTACTACACCACTATTGGGCAAGCTGTCGCGGCGATGAGTCCCACCGCGGAGATTGCGGGTATTCTGTTCAGTTTTCTTTTCTCGTTCGTATTGACCTTCAACGGCGTTGTTCAACCCTACTCGCATCTCGGGTGGTGGCAATGGATGTACAGGGTATCACCCTACACGTACCTCATCGAGGGGCTGATCTCCCAGAGTAAGCATCTCACGTTGGAACAGTGTCGCGCCGACTGACGATCCCCGCTCAGTTCTTTCTGGACAGACGATTCAATGTGCTCCAACGGAGTTTGCCGTGATCCAACCGCCTTCGGGCTACTCCTGCGCGTCCTACCTCGATCCGTTCGTCTCGAGCGTTGGTGGATATCTTCAAAACCCAGACGCGGGATCAGATTGTTTGTACTGCTCTGCCAGCACGGCGGACGCATGGCTGTACACCACGTTCAACATCCAGTATGCGCACCACTGGCGGAACGTTGGCCTGTTTTGCGCGTTTATCGTGTTCAACGTGAGTCGATATGTCCTTCTTTAGCTTAGTTTTCCCCTTGGTGGTTTCGTGCTGACGATGTGATGTGTGCAGGTTTGGGCCACGTTTGTGTTCACATATCTTTTCCGTATCCGGTCATATGGCAAGTTCAAGGGTGTTATCGGGAAGATCATGTCGCGCATGCCGGGCGTCTTTAAGCCGTTCGAGAGGACGTCGAAGAAGGATGAAGAAGCGAGCGATGAAGAAGCCGACGAAACGGGCGTACCCACATAACGAAACGTGTTTCGACTCCCCCTGTCTCTGATACATGATCCTTACCATATTAGGAGTGTAATGTTGTGAATAGATTAATTATAATGACGATGATGCTTTGCGATGACAGACAAGTGTTTAGTGTGCTCAACGGGCCTTCGCTGCGGCCGAGTTCACCGAGATGGACCTAGGCTCCAATGACCTGCCATGGCACCGCACGGGACATGACGGATTGTTCCCTGGGTCCAAGACGAAGCTCCGATCATGGCAGCTGCGGCGAGTACTCGTTCAAAGAGCTGGCCAGTGCAATCAATATGCACAGATTGAAGCTCCGAACAAAAAGAATGCGGGTGGTGTAATATATCGACGAATCGGAAGCCACCCCGAAAAAGAATTCCTTCTTTGCCAGGCGGGGCGAAGACGGCCGCGAAGGACGAGTTCCCCTGGTAGTAACTCTCAAGTCCCATGTTATTTCCTTCTACATACCGATCAGCTCAGATCACCGCCCAGTCGAGGCCCGCATCGACCTCGCACTGGCGGCACATTAACCAAGTACCTTTTTGAGATATCCATGAATCATGGCGTTCCTCGACAGAGTCGGAGAGAGTCGGCACTGCGTGGGATCGCACCGACTATGCCGAGCTCCGTTCCACGAGTCGGGGCCTGCTGCATAGCCCAGCTCGGACGCCCGACCGTTCGGAGGGCCGCTGGCCAGCAGTCCTCGTGAGCACGCCCGGATCATCAAACACCATGACACTGATGGGCGGCATGTTCGTCCCGCGACATGCCTCGCTGTCAAGGGTAAACATGTACAGCGCTCATGCTCTCATTTGGGCGGGGACGGGTCGGCATCCGCATGCTATCCTCACGGAACTTGTCAAGAACAGAGCAGACTAGTATACGCACGCTCCGGTCCGGTTGGCGGCTTGCTGGTCGTGGAATGGACAGGGCAGGAGAATGGTACCCGCGGCGTTGGTTGAGTGCCTGGCGGTCAATCCAACATCTTACACTCGGTCGCGGATATGCAAGCGAGACAGCAGTCCCGTGACCCCGCCGAAAGTCATGCTAACCTTGATATGGCAAAGGATTATGCAACACTATTACGACCGAGTTTCCCAATGTGAATATGATGGGGTGATTTTAACCCATGATACGGTACGATAGTGTGAGTGGCATGAGGTGGTTACGTTCTGATCTGATAGTGTTGTGGAGGACCAAGGGATGCGTTCGTTGTGGATAGCTTTATGGTTACTAGACGGATCATTCATGTATCTTGATAGGATCACATGGTATGGCATCCATGGCCACCATTCGCTACTCCACGCGAGCTTGCTACACACGACAAACAAGGTTGGTACATTCAGGCGAGAACCGCAAGCAAAGGGAATGAAAAAAGAGTCCCAAAGCTGAGCTGTTGATCTTGACCAAGCCCGAAACCCGAGGTGGCACTGTGATGTGCGGACGGAGCATCCTCGAAGAGTCGAGACAACCGCTGGCGGATCACTCCCAGTGCTTAGCGGAGACCTAGCCACGGAATTAACTTGACCCAGAGGCTGTGGATTCGAATCTTGCATCTTCCTTGATGGGATCAAAGACGGAAGGAAGGGGGGAGAACCCACCTCCTGTAACAGATTGCGAAGTGACTGTTTCGGATTGGCCGTTGAACGCGGAAACGACGGAGCGGGACAAGGTCACCTATCGACATCTCAGCCCCAGCCACGACATCACGATACCGTGCCTGTCCGCGACATCGCTAAGTTGTATCGTACCTCCATTGCGTCATCACGTGGACCCGTCATATGATGAAATGGGTGTCAGTGCTGGGCAAACGAGACTGAAGCGCAGACACGACAGGCTGCTAGGAAACACCCTCCAAGACAATTAAGGCCGGCTAAAACAAGATGCTTATATTTCGACCGAGGCGACAGTCTTGTTTTGTCGGTAGGATGCGGCACCCGTTGTCGCCCACGAACACTTGCTTGGACCTGGGATACGTGAGTTGACGATCGCGACGCACTCCGCACGCATGAGGACCGCCTCTACCCGAGGCCGCACCACCGTGGGCAATCGGCACGGCATACAATACCATACTATACGGCCCGTGCCGGTAAAAGTAAAGGCTGTGGGAGGGTGAAATGGAAATGGAGGGTAGTACAGGCACGGTCAGGTGGATGATGGGGACCATGCGGGCATGACATGCCGTTGCGATGTGGGGTTACATACCTGGTTACGTGGGGATGCCTTTCCACTGCGGGATATGCGGTCACATTGTCAAATTAGCCCTCCAAATCTATTAAAAGGCAATTCCTGCCGATGGATTTAAATCCCCCCAGGTGGTTCTTTTCCCGCTTCTACGTCCCACTCTTGAACCTCGGCGGCTCTGAGCATTTTCGTGCATCACTTGTAGCGTAGCCAAGTTTCCTCTCCAATCGATTCAACAATGCGAGGCGCACTCGGGGGTGCCCCCACGGACCTTAGCCACATCGAGGCTCCCGTCACCATCAGAGCCTACTTGCTCTGTGCATTCGCCGCCTTTGGTGGTATCTTCTTGTGAGTCCTTTTACAATGTCCCAGCCCTTTTCGTCACCTCATCTATCCCAGCGGTTATGATTCCGGATACATCAACGGTGTCACCGGTTCAAAAGTCTTCATCAACCTCATCGACCCCGGCCAGAAGAACTTGACGAGTTCCCACAACTCGCTCATCACCTCCATTCTCTCAGCTGGTACTTTCTTTGGTGAGGCCAATGTTCAACCAATTCCCATTCCTGGTATCATTGTTGCTGACTAAGCGTCTGTCAACAGGTGCTGTGATTGCCGGTGATGTTGCTGACTGGTATGGACGACGACCCACCATCATCGCGGGGTGCGTCATCTACACCATCGGATGTATTCTTCAGGCTGCTTCTGCGGGTCTCGGCCTTATCGTCGCTGGCCGTCTGATCGCTGGCATCGGTGTCGGTTTCGTCTCCGCCATTATTATCCTTTACATGTCCGAAATTTGCCCCAGAAAAGTTCGTGGTTCCCTCGTTTCTGGCTACCAATTTTGTGAGTGCAAACCACTTTCCCGATCACGTCCGTCACTGAGCCATCTTTCGCCAGGTATCACGATTGGTCTTCTCCTCGCCTCGTGTGTCACATACGCAACAGAGAACGAGACAGACTCGGGATCGTACCGTATCCCAATCAGCATCCAATTCGCGTGGGGTCTTATTCTTGGCACTGGTCTCTACCTCCTTCCCGAGTCCCCTCGTTACTACGTCAAGAAAGACAGGGTCGACGACGCTCGCCGTGTCCTCTCCCGACTTCGTGGTCAACCCGAGGGCTCTGAGTACATTACTGCCGAACTTGCAGAGATTGTCGCCAATGCCGAGTATGAGAGAAAGATGATTCCTATCACTGGATACTGGTCTAGCTGGCTCCACTGCTTCTCTGGTTCTCTTTGGGAGGGAAGCAGCAACATCCGCCGCACCATCCTCGGTACTTCCCTCCAGATGATGCAGCAATGGACGGGTGTCAATTTTATCTTCTACTACTCGACACCCTTCCTCCAGTCCACCGGCGCCATTTCCAACGTTTTCTTCATCTCCCTCATCTTCACTCTTGTCAATGTGCTCTCTACCCCAATTTCCTTTTGGACCATTGAGAAGATTGGGCGTCGTCCACTCCTTGTGTAAGTCATTTAATGAAGGGACACAGCATGGTAATTGATAACTTTTCTTTTCCCTTTGCAGTTGGGGCGCCTTTGGTATGCTCGTTTGCCAGTTCTTGGTTGCCATCATTGGTGTCACCATCGGCTTTAACAAGACCCACGTCAACGCCAGTGGCACCACCATCGCAAACAATATCCCCGCCGTCAATGCCCAGATCGCTTTCATTGCCATCTTCATCTTCTTCTTTGCCTCCACTTGGGG
>JBBPJV010000383.1:0-24665 GCA_038088915.1 Sutorius aff. eximius
ATGCACTGCAAAAACATTTCATTCATTATGGTACTCACCTCCCTTGAGCCTTTAATCAAAAAATCAATCTTATTACACTTTTAGCCTCTGGCATTACCAGTTTGCTTGGCCATACCTTCTTCCCTCGATCATTGTAAACCTCCGGAGCTTCTGTCGAGTTACAGATTCTCGAAAGGATGGTCGTCTTGCCAGCATTCGCCCTGCCAATAATCAGAATTCTGAACCGCCCGAATTTCTTCATGAGTTCCGGGTCGACATGCTGCATAACACCAGAGATATCCGTAGGTTTTCTCTGCTTGGCAGGGGCACCCAGATTTTTGGCGCGTGGTTCACGGAGTATGGCTGGGACTAGGGTCAGCACCTCAGGCATGCTGGGTTTCATGTGCTGCGTCCCACTCGCAGGAGCATCAATATTTTGTGTTTGAGTAAGAGGCGGGTCCTCCTCGCTGGGGACTGGGCTGACTTGAATGCTGGGTACGTTGGGACGTTCGGCAGGTGCCAGTGACAGAGATGCGCGTTGAGCGGCGATGCGAGATCGGTCGTCAGCATGCGGCTCGAAGGGGATCGTGTCTGGGTCGGTAACCTGTTCCTCAAGCATAACTGAACTAACGAACTACGTCTCAGGAAGAAGAACCCGTACCTTGGGTTGAGTCAAAGGAATGTTCGAGCCGCTGCGGGTCGCACTGACGGCACTAGAGTGCTCCGTAGGCGCCGGAGACGGAGACGAACGTGGAGCACCGATGCGAGATCGACCCTTTCTGATGGCTTTCTTGATTGTCTTCATTGCGATAACGGTGGTTAAAAGAGATCGACGACGAGCGAAACACAAGTGAAGGCTTGGATGGTAGTGGACTGGAGCAGAGATGCGCCGTGGCCGAGCGTGGGAAAACCCCATGATCATGCGCTGCCTAGACTGCCTGATTCGCTCCATATGGCTTGTCCGCTTTGCGCCGGAGCGTTAGCATGGAACTTTATCGCCATCGCGGGAAGCCCGCGGGCCATCTGATCTAGTCCACGTATGGTAGCAGTGCTTGATACAACGACCGACTAGATCTAGAGCCCGAGTTCCACTGAGCATTGCAAGTGCATGAGTGCAAGTGTTGTCATCCTTGTGTATACTCTTCGCCAGTCCCGGGCCGTCCGACTCCTGTGCGGATGAGGATAAATGCTCTCCTCTCATGTGTGCCGTGCGAAGCTCGTCACATCCCTTGTGCCCATCCTGGTGACCCCACCTCACGTCGCCGTAGTCAACAACGTGGGTGAAAATATCATGAAGAGACATACTGTCCACGTCCCTTCCCCATGTCAAGAGTCTCTATGACGTCCTTCCTTCATCCTTTCCGAATTCTTGATAAACAAACCATCTATGGCCTATACCAGCGGAAGGACTAGGAAGACTGGAACAGAGAACACATCGACAACCAATTCAAATATGGTCAACGTCGAACATGCCACAACCATGCGGGCTCTTCAAGCCAGTCGCATATCATCACGGGGAATACGTTGGAGTGAGCTGGGGAGGATAGCGACGAGGCCGAGGGGATGGTGGACGTCGGCGAGGTCTTTGTCACGGAAGAGGAGAACCGAAGGAGGGCCGTCAGTCCCACACACGTCATCAAACGAGCAGGCAATGCAGGGACTTTCAACACACACATTTCCAGTACCTGGCACGTAAACTGGACATAAAACTCAACGTCGAAGGGAATTAGAATCTAGCACACGGGAAAGAGGGACAGCGCGTCCAAACAGAATGTAGCTGACATCAAATAAATTCCAGACTTCTCCGAATTGATGGTCCCCTGCAATTCCCTGTAAGAGATGATTCCTTCCCACGCTCTAGAGTAGTGGCTAGCTAGCACGACATGACACACATCGAGAATGCACCATCTAAAACCATACATGCGGAGCATCAAATTATGACAATGTGAGGATTTGGAATGGGTCAAAAGTCGTGATTGTCTACAGCAGTGAAGCACAATGAAAATGGCCACAAAGACCTTCACAAGGAACCAAATGTGGTCAATTCTTCCCTACATACCAAGAGCTATCGAGTTGTATTCGGTACACTCTCGAATCCCCACCAAAGAACCCCTATACACGCTGAAGTGACCCGGATCGGGATTCGGATGTGGCGGCTTCATGAGCGCAGACCTAAGGTCTTTGGAAAAGGTGAGACCCTGAGGTCTGATCTCAACTCGCAGACCGTCTCAAAGATTACGTGCAAACTCGGCGGTGAGATCCCTACTCCCTATTATCGCTGTACTCATTCTCTTGCTCACACAAGGTTTTCAAGGACGAACGGGGACATACTCATCCTCTGTTGTATGGTTGCATTCGCTACACTCGCATCTACCGCTATGCCACCAGACTTTCATGCGAGGACCCAAGCTTGCACCACTTCCAGAGAAATGCATGCCCGAACGGCCGCTTGCACCATCCTTTGAACATCCTCGACAATCACGTTCGTGGGTACTAACAATGACTCGCGACTAATGTCGGTGATGTCGTCGGCGAGAGAGCCAAGGCTATCGCGTTTGGACAGGACATCGTTGACGGCAACATCAAACCCGTCCTTGGCGAGACGGAGGGCGATTGCGCGGGGGGATCCCGTAACGAGCGCGACAATGGTTTGACGTTTCCTATTTAGATCCTTCGTGATTGTATGGGGTGCAAAGGAATGACACGCTCAACCCTATCTCTAGTAGTCCATCCCTGCGCGTTGGCTTCATGGTTCTGGGCAATTCCGAATTCGCACTATATGGCACTTGGTTGATCCGGGCGCTCCAGCATTCTGTATAAACCCCAACACTCGTATTATTCGTGGTAAGGGTGCTATTCACGGAATGGCTCGAAGCTACTGATGGATCGAGAATCACATCATATACGACGCAACGATAATCGCAAGGGGAGTAGAGATAGTGGCCCAAAGAACGGTGAGTCGCATGCGATGCCGGACAGTTCAAGTCTGGGTGACAACTATTTACAAGTGAACCTAACTTAGTGACGTTGCCATGGTGATCACCGCGGCGGATCACATCGCACTGAAACCGCCTCAAGTCTTCTCCTATGCCAAAACCGGAGTCGTCAAGGTTGCTTCATCGGTCGGGCCAGTTCGAATCGCAACATGTTGGACCCGGAGAAGACCTGCACTTGTGAAGCAAGTTTACCTGCGCTAAGGGACAGCGACCGCAGAATCGCGAGAGCCTCAGCGGGACGGTCTGGTGGCTTTAAATTGCCTGAGGTCTAGGGCCATGCCGTTGGCCACAGACTCAATTCAGTTGCCCGGAGCTTGCTAGTCGGTGATGAATCGATGACTGTTGAGGGGATGACGTTAATGAATGCGAGCATCAATGGACTGAAGCTGACGCAACAATCGATGAGACTGGATCTTCTACGCATGTTATTGCTGTAAAACGTATGTACGTATCGAGCATGAGTTTAGGTAGTACGCAAACGCACGATCTTGAACACGATCATTAATCAAGGCGGGTAGCTACCCTTGCATACCCTCTTCCGCGTAAAGGGCTGGTTGCGAATCCAAGATACTCAATCCAGTGGTGCGTTGTTGCCGGAAAGGACTGAACCAGGATGATCCCCCTTTGTTTTAACATCCCATCCGAGTGGGAAGACGGGCGAAAACTGGATATATCAAGGAGGTATATATACACACAAGTTCTAGTACCTGAAGTACTGTGCATGAAACCTTGATGGCTATCAGCATCTCAAAAGGCTGTGGTGAACCAGGATCAGTTTGTGTGACAAGGGTAATATACTCTTGCAGCCTACATCATCCAATTCCTCATAGGGGCTTTTCCCTTTTGTGACAAATCACAAGCTGGCTGGTCAAATGTTAGTAACTGTTGTTCTTTCCCATGTTTTGTTCCAACTCCGCGACTCGAAAGGGGTGTTGCAGAATGCGTACTAGCCGGAATCAGAGGAAGAGACGAGCTGAGAGGGTGATCGAAGTACATCGGGTGACCCTGCCAAGAGGAACGATTCGGAGACGAGGCAGTGCGATGTGGTCAACTTACGCAAAGATACGGCGACATTGATCACCCATCTGACCTCTTACTCAAAAGTCGCCGCAGCCTCAATGAGATAAAACCCGGGTTTAATGAGGACGTTCACTATCTCGTGCTCGCCCGGCGCACGCACGTCTCCGTGATGCTCTCCTCCCCAGTAGTTGTGGGGCTGACCGCCCTCATGCTCGTGTATGCTGTATTGTTCAAGCTCTTTACTCGCCCGTCCTTGGCTATGATCCGCGGTCCTCGGGCACGGTCATTCATTCTCGGTATGGCCGTTTCTGTATCCGTTCGTTGCATGCTCGACGCTGTGTAGGCAACTTGCTCGAACTACTCCAGCGCCCGGCCGGCGAAGCGGACTTTGCATGGCAAAGTCTATATGGCGGCGTCGTTCGGTTCAAGGGCGTCTTCGGAGTAAGTCCGCCATGATCCACTCCGCCATGTGCTACTAGAACGATCACCCCAGGAGGACCAACTCCTCATCTCCGACCCGAAAGTGCTGCAAAAGATTCTGAACACGTCTGCATACAACTATCCGAGACTACCCAACCTTCGCGTCGTGTCGCGCATGTTGAACGGCCGAGGGATCGTATGGGCTGACGGTGACTCTCGTCCTTTCGAATGCGTCCCTGTAATGACCGCGTCGTAGGTGAGGACCACAAACGACACAGAAAGGTGATGGCCCCCGGGTTTGGGCTAACGGAGGTTAGGGCGTTCTTGCCGATATTCAAGGAATGCGCCGAATCGATCAGCACCAAGTGGTTGGAAGCCATCGGGAATAGTAACGGTCAGAGTCTCGTGCTCGACGTTCGTGCGTGGCTTTCGCGTGCAGCGCTGGACGCGATCGGTCAGGGTATGGTTCTTTTCTTGCCTGATGGCCTGGACTGCATCTCGTCCGGCAGCCGTATTCGACGTCCAATTCAACACCATCCGAGACAACTCGCATCCGCTTGTCCAGAAATACGAAAATTATTTGTTAGTCTCGTTTTCGTTTCGCCTGGGTTGGGTGTCCTCGTCCTTACCTCGTTCCAGCGGTGACGTGTTCGGTTTGCCTTCGGCGGGGCAGATTTTCGTACGCGTGGCTTCCAAGCATATTCCGATGTGGATACCGCAGTGGATCGCTGATCATAGTTCCAACACCCGGTTTGCGCGTGCGCGGGACGTCAAGAAAGCGGTCACCGATGTTGCGAGGGGATTGATACGAGAAAAGGCAGACGCGCTGTTGCAGGGAAAAGGAAACCGGGATGTCTTTTCCCTCCTCGGTATCCCATCCTCATTCCGTCCATACCCATGGCTGATGACATCGCAGTGAAAGCCAACATGGATGCAGACGCCAAGAACAAGTTGACCGAAGAAGAGCTGTTGGCACAGATGTGGTGGGCGTTCTCGCTAATTCTCTCTCCCGTTTCGTCATTCCAGATGACAAACGTGACAACAGTACGCTTCTGATGGCAGGACACGAAACGACTGCGACCTCGACGGCCTGGATCCTACTCGAACTCGCACGCCACTCTGACGTCCAATGCAGACTGCGGGACGAGATCAGGAAGACGGAGACGGCTGTGCGGGTACGCGGCGATCCGTCGCTCACCGTCGCAGATCTAGACGCGATGCCCTACCTAAACGCGGTGATCAAGGTACCTCGTGTCCCCCAGTCATCCACCGCTTCGTTCACCCCATCGGACGTAGGAAGGTTTAAGATTCCACCCAGCAGTGCCACACGTCTGGCGAATGGCCTGTCGAGATGACGTCCTGTCGCTCTCCAAGCCCATTCTCACGGACCGCGGAGATTTGATCGACCAGGTACTCGTTCCAAAAGGTACCCAGATCGTGGTATCCGTGCCTGCATATAATCGGTACGTCCGTACAGCCTCGATACCGGCGCGTTCCGGCTGATTCGGTGTCAGCGATCAAGACCTCTGGGGGGAGGACGCACACGCGTTCAATCCCGAACGCTGGCTGGACGGTACGGTGGACGAAAAACGATCAGCTGGCGTCGGGGTGTACGCAAACCTGTCCGTCCTTCCTTTTGCCTCCCCCTTTTCCAGACGCTCACCTACCCGGCACAGATTGACGTTTATGAGTGGGACTCGGGCGTGCCTGGGATGGCGCTTCGCGTGCGTTCTCTGTTTTTCGCTCGGGGTGTGACTAACCGACGGACAGCGTGACGGAGATGCAGGCGCTCCTGTTTGAACTGGTGGGCGAGTTTGAGTTTGGAACGACAGACAAGGCGGATCGGATTTTGAGGCAGTTGGCGCATGTGATGATGCCCATGGTCGACGGTGAACTGGATCGCGGCGTTCAGTTGCCGTTGACGGTCTCTCTGGCGCCTCGGGATGCGTACGTTTGATGGGTGATGACCTAAAGTGACGTTTACCTTCATATCTCTTCTTTCCGCGGGCGGCGGTGGTCTATTTCGAGTTTGTTAGATAACGGTCTAGTAGCACATTCCTATGAATAACTCGAGTCGAATGCTCATGTACGCCGTTTATTTCTCGTCCGTGGCCACCGAGGTACGAGATGGAAGACACGTCCTCATCATATTACAACAATACCTCAAACATGTCGTCAAACGTCCGTCTTATAACGCAAGGTATAAAAAAAAAACACAAACATCAGGTCCTAACCGAATTCGACCCCCACACCGACGCGACTGACAGTCCCGTCCCTACCGGTCCCCGCGCCACTCGCGGCGCGCACACGCTTGAGCGCTGCCAGCTCGGTCAACAAGCGGGCACGCTCGGTGAGCAGGCTATTAGTCGTCGCCGTCGAACCGGGTGGCACCCTCGTACCCGGCGGAGGATCTACCAGGGGATGTGACACGCCCAGCTTCCTCCGCGTCGTCGACGAGGATGGCGTAGGCGTCCCACCCGACGCAGGCACATCCAAGCGCGTCTTGGCTCCAAAAGTAACGGCGCTCGTCGAGGCGAGCCTCGTGACGGACTGCGTACCCGCGAGGTTGCCGGGGGTGGAGTACGAAGGTGGGGTGTACGAGGGGGAACGGTCGCGGTGACGCGGACGGGCGAGCGTCGCGATTGTGCTTCCCCCACTTTTACTCCTGTCCATCCCGACGTGTGGGTCGTCGCGGGGCATCGTGTGTTTGGCATGGGATTGAGGACGCGCGTGTGGACGGGGTTTCGCGGGGGTGCTCGTGTTGTTAAAGCCGGAGAAGGAGACGTCGAATGGTGGATCGGAGTGTGTGGGCGGTGAGGGGGGCGAGGGCGGGGTGCTGGAAGGTAAACGCGACGATGGCTGCCTCGATAGGGATGTTGGTAGGGGTAGCGATGGCGACGGCGATGGAGGTGACGATACATGCTGTCGTGACTTGGCCGAACCTGGCCGTGGGGGATGAGACATTTCTGTTTTTGGACGGGATGCATGCTCGTTCGTATATGCATACGTGTGCAGTTGTGGTTGCGAACGAGACGAAGGTCCTGAAGCCGAAACTGCGCTTGTGCTCGCAGATGCGTATGATCGAGGGTGAGAATGTGAGCGGGAAGCAGCAAATTGGCTCAGTTCAGTGACAGTGTCGACGGTGTCGATCCATCCGGTAAGGCGGATGCGTCGAGGGGTCGGCGTTGGTGGTGCATAGGGATCGTCGTTGTCCTGTTCGTCTACCCCATGGTCGTCATCCCTCGGCAAATCATCTCCATTTCTAAACTCGTCCCCGGAAACGCGATCGCGTGACACGAATGAATCAAAGGACGAAGAAGGTCCTGCCAGCGCGCGGATATACGAAGGATCCTCCAATTCGTGTATGCAATGCGGGCGGAACGAAGGTGGATGATCGTCATCGTCCTGTGCGTCCTGCATCATTTGACGGGGGTCATACATCCGCAGCGTATCCTGAGACACCTCAAACTCGTCTGGATCGTTGTGGGCATTCGACACGCTGGTTTGCGAGGAGACGCTTCGTGCGCGAATGGAGAGATCTGTCATGGCGGACGCAGAGAGGGATGGCTCGGGGGAATGGACGAGGGGGTGGCGAGGAACATCTGTGATATGGGAGAGTGCGGAAAGGTCTGCCTCGGCATCAAAATCGTCAACCGAGGGAGATAGTGGGCGCGGTGATCGCGACTTTTGAGCGGGCGAAGGCCGAAGCAAAAGGGACGTGGAAAAGTCGACCGTATCACCCTCGGTGCCATAGGAGTGGTTCGAGTAGAGCGAGCGTCGGTGCGGATGTCGGTGCGAAGACTTTGCACGCGGCAAGATCCCCCGTCGACGGGCGAGCCAGCAGAGAAGTTCGCCGACAAAGATGGTCTCGTCCCACCCACCGTCGGCGAGTTGCTCAGGATCCACTTCGCCAAGGCCGATTTCATCGACCCAGCCGTCGACACTGACGCCGCCCGCGCCGCCAAGGACCGAATCATCCGCATTGGAAGCGACAACGGAGTAGTCTGCGTCGGTGTCGGCGGAAGCGGTACCACCACGAAGGACGTCACATTCGAGGACGCCCAAGAGGACAAGCATGGCGCGAGATTTCGCCTCTCTCGTGCGGGATTGGCGGACGGAAGTGGGGATGGGGAGACGGGCATTGATGAGGGATTCGAAGATGGCAAGGAGGAGGGAGGGCGTGAGGTCAGTTGGGTGGTCAACGGTAAATGGGAGTGCGAGGGCGACAAGGAGGGCGTTGAGGGACGAGAGAAGCGTCGGGGGTAGGGGACGCGAAGGAAGCGTGGACATCGTGCACAACGACGTCAAACGGTGTCTCGTCGTCGTCGTCGTCGATGGCGGAAATATGTGGCTGTGCAGCCAGTGAAACGTGGGGTTGACGTGATGTGGGGTTCGTCACTGTCAACATCGAGCTCGCTGTGGTCGACGACGATGGCGACGTTTGAATACGTCGAGATCCCCGCCGACGCTGTTCGCCTCAAACAGACCTCGCTCGAGCCCGCCACAAAAATCCTCACGTCGCTGCCCGACACCACCCGCACATCGTCCCCACCACGGTCCGAACCGCTGCCCCCCGCCAAATCTGCGCTCACGCTCGTTCCGCAGATGCTCCTTTCCATTCCCAGCCCGACCTCGCCCACGACGAGCGTCATTCCGTCCGCCATCGTAACCCCAAATCCACACCCAGCATCTCAGGCCCTGCTCAGCACACGAGACCCGCTCTCAGTGCCCATCATGACGGTCAACTTTCGTCGGTTCGTGTCCAGAGTCGGTCCCGTGTTCTGGCTGCAGGACCGCATCGAGGAAGTCGTCCTCTGGAAAAAAGGATGGAAACGTACCACCGTTTGGCTTGCTGCGTATGGTTTCTTTTGTTGGTTGTCGTTCTTATCTTTGCGCGCGGACGTTGACGTAGAACAGGTTACTTTCCGAGGATGGCTCTCTTGATCCCGCATATCGTGATACTCGCTATCATGTTGCGCTGTTACCCCGATCCAACCCCGATCAACGTCGGGGAAGGAACAGCAGACTGGCAGGCCAACATACAAGCCATACAGAACCTCATGGGTGCCTTGTGAGTGTGGTCGTTCCGTGTATCGCCTGTCTAATTACACGCTAGTTCGGAGGCACACGACGCCATCGTCCCCCTTCTTCCCTTGCTAGTGGCACCCCGAACACCATCACAAGAACAGACCCCAAAAAACCCTCGGCGCACTTCGGACCCCCCCACCGCTACCCAACCACACCACCCGTTCCTCATCCTCGCCCTCGTCTCCTTTTTCCTCCTTGTCCCCCTCCTCATGTCCAACCTCGTCCCTCTCCGCCTCCTCTTCTTCCTCGCTGGCGCAGGCAGTGTCGGTGCTCTTCACCCCCGCATGCGGGGTTCGCTCTCTGCCATATCGACCGCCCTATCTGGTACAGGACCCGGCCTCTCCTTCCAACTCTCCATCCGCATCCCTCGCCTGCCTCATCCTCTCTCCCTCCTTCCCTTCACGCTTCACCATCCGCCCCCGCCCCCACGCACGCATACGTTCACCCTGACGCTCGCTCCCCGCGACGTCTATGTCTTCATCCGCCGGCTCGTCGACAATGACCGACTTGACGACAATATCTGGCGTGCACCGCTCACCCACGTCGAGCTGTGGGAGAACGAGCGGTGGGTGCAAAATCCAGCCGAGACCAAGCGGCGCAAGTCCGTGGTCACGTTTGTGCGCGAGGGCGAAGAGGACGCCGAGGACGACGCGGCGTCGACGGCAACGACCGTGACGACAGCAACCGTCACGGGCCCCGGAGACACGACCAAGGGGACAGAACTGGGAGGGACGTGGTCCAAGGCGAATTTAAAGCCAAACGAACGGGTCGGGTGGACGAGGGGAAGAGACGGGTGGAGTGGCGTCGGGGGTGAAGTCAGGTGCGTTGGCATCGTTTGCGCCGTTCCTGAGACGCTCACGTCTGTTTTGCACAGCAGTAACCTTACGTTTTCGCTTTCCCCTGGCTGGGTATTCGTCGAGACCGAAAGCTGGCGACCTGATCTGGCCGCGTCATGGGCCGTAGAAGGTGGCCCTCCGCCTCCGAGCATGAGCGTGTGCGTGGGCGCGGACGAAGGTATGTGATCGTAGGCGTATCTCTTGATGACTTGACGCATCTTTATCATAGACGGCTGGACGTACACCACTGACACGTGGACGCATCCTCGACCAGACGGACGCCCGTGCGACGGATGGGTGACCCGTCGACGGCGGTGGGTGAGAAGGGTATATTTCAAAGGCGTGACGCGGTGACCTCTACCCTCGGCGTTTTGTTGATACATGGTGCGTTTGTACGGTACTTGCAGAAGCATGAATGCATGTCTGGTTCTCAACGTGCCGCTCGACGCCCGGCCACGCGGCAACGTTCAGGAGCATGATGTCAACCTGAACGGAAAAATGGAACACTGTCATACTCTGGGTCATTCCGGGGAGTGTATGAATGTGTGTGTGTGCGCGCACGAAGGTGCGTAATCGCACGAGTATCCTCTGGCTCTTGACGACTTGGTTCATCCTCGGCCGGACGGACGCCCGTGCGATGGCTGGGTGACCCGTCAGTGAGGGTGGCTAAGAGTGTATTTCAAGGACGTGGCACAGTGACCTCTACCCTTGTGCCCCCTCGACACTTGGTTTATACATGGTGCGTTGCACGGTATTCGTTCCCAACATGCCGCTCGACGCCTGGCTACGTGGTGACATTCGGAAGTCGTCAATTCCAAAGCAATCCACTTCTCATTCGGCTGGGCCGTTTGCGCTCGCATCGTCGTATACGGAAAGCAGCCCTTGATCTATACGCGTTGTAAAATATACCACATAGATACATCTCTGGCCGCGCCCATACTCGTGGGTCGACTATGCCAGGATCTGGGCGGTGAGACGAGTATATTCCACGCGTGGAGAGCTCACCTTTTTTTTCCTTGTGACATGGTGGCACGAAAGAAATTGGCATTGCAATTAGGTAAGGGAGTTCATTGGGTCTTATGGGTGTCCAGGTTCATTCTTACTAGGCAAGGTAGGGTTTGAGTTCGCATTGTCGTGTAAGAAAAGCAATTGGCGTTTTGTTTGCATAATATAGTATGTTACACCAATACACACATGGACACATCTCTGGTTGCATGCATGCTTGTGTGTCGACTATGCTGGATGAGGCGAGTGTATTTCATATGTGGAGTGCTAACCTCTTTTCCATCTGTATTGTGGTGTCATGACTCATAAAAGAAGTTAACATTGTAACTGAAATGGAATAGAATCATACTTTGGATGTATCGAGAAACAATACATGGTATAGTATAGTGGATATTGAATCATTTCCAGCAAGAAATCCAAGACTCTCCATATGAGAAATTACTAAAGTCAAGTTTGTAAGTCTGGTGTGGCAAGATGATAACAGAATGGACTGGAAGAAGAAAAGCACTCCTAGCCCATGGGGGAATCCAACAAAGGTCTTCCTGAGACAATTGGATCCACCCATCCTCTTGTTGAGACAACTGACCATAGGAAAGGTCTTTTTGGATCCACACTCTGATGGAGAGATCATCTGAGCCAGTGACAATATGGCTGCCATTGGGTGAATATGCAACTGTGGCAATCCTGTTTATGTGACCCTGAAATGGACCTGCCACACATTGACCTGTGGTTGGATTCCAAATTCTGATGGTCCTGTCCCAGGATGCAGAGATGATGTGTTTTCCATCAGGTGAAAAAGCAATGGAGGTGACTCCATGTGTGTGCCCCTGGAATGGACCTGCCACACATTGACCATTGACAGGATTCCAGATCCTAACAGTATTGTCCATTGAGCCAGAGGCAATGTAGCTGCCATCAGGTGAATAGACAACAGAGGTGATGGACTCGGTGTGACCATGAAATGGGTCAGTCATGGAATGGCCATTAATAGAATTCCAAACCCTGATGGTCTCATCCTCTGAGCCAGAGACAATATGACTACCATCAGGTGAATAGGCAATGGACTGGACACATCCAGTGTGCCCCTGGAATGGATCTGCCATACATTCACCAGTGAATGGGTCCCAAACCCTAATGGTCTTGTCATAAGAGCCAGAGGCAATGTGGCAGCCATCTAGTGAGCAGGCAATGGAGGCAACATCATCTGTATGCCCTTGGAATTGTCTAGTACATTGACCAGTGACTGAATCCCAAAGCCTGATGGTGTTGTCATATGAGCCAGAGACAATGTGGCTTCCATCAGGTAAATAAGCAACAGATGTGACTATGCCAGTATGCCCCTGGAATGGACCACCCACAGGACAGCCAGTAACTGGATCCCATATCCTAATGGTGTGATCTAAGGAGCCAGAGGCAATGTAGTGGCCATCAGGTGAATAAACAACAGAGGTGACCAGGCTATCATGTCCCTGAGTTGGACCAGTCACCCTTTGCCTGATAGTTGCTTTCCAGATTCTAATGGTAGTATCCCATGAACCAGAGACAACATTGCTGCCATCAGGTGAATATGCAACAGCAATGGCTGGACCACCATGTCCCTGGAATGGACCTGCCACACATTCACCAGTGGTTGAATCCCAAATCCTTATGCTGCTGTCCCATGATCCAGAAGCAATATGACCACCATCAGGTGAGTAAGCAACAGCAGCAACTATATCTGTGTGTCCCTGGAATGGACCTGCCACACAGTGGCCAGTGGTAGGATCCCAAACCCTGATGGTTGCATCATCTGAAGCAGAGACAATGTGGTTGCCATCAGGTGAGTAAGCAACAGAGGTGATGTCCCCAGTGTGGCCATGGAATGGACCTGCAATACAGTGGCCAGTAAAAGGGTCCCAAATCCTGATAGTGTTGTCCTCTGAACCAGAGACAATATGGCTGCCACAAGGTGAATAGGCAAGAGAGCTCATGCATCCAGTGTGCCCCTGAAATGGACCTGCCATACACTGCCCAGTGAATGGATTCCAAACCCTGATGGTTTTGTCATCTGAGCCAGAGGTGATATAGCCACCATCAGGTGAATAGGCAAGTGTGGTGACTAAATTAGTGTGTTGGAGTGGACCTGCCACACACTGGCCAGTGGTTAAGTCCCATATCTTGATAGTCTTGTCCCCAGAGCCAGAAGCAATATAATGGCCATCTGGTGAGTAGGCAACAGAGGTGACTTCATCAGTGTGCCCTTGAAAAGGACCAGCCACACAATGGCCAGTGACAGGGTTCCAAATTCTGATGGTCTCATCACAAGATCCAGAGACAATGTGACTACCATCAGGTGAATAGGCAACAGAGGTGACCTGGCCAGTGTGACCATGCAAGCTAAAGATCTCTGCTGGCCAATCTAGTTGATTTCCTGAGGTCACAGTAAGATGGTTTTGGAGGTGGGCTTTCCACAGTTGCCACAGTGGTGAGCTGGAGGGTGTCTGGGACATGGCTGAGAGATAAAGATGGGGTGTAGATTCTCTGATCACTGGGGAAAACACCTGAATAAATTTGGATGCCTCTGATGCCAAAGTGGCAACCTCATGTCCCTTTTCCAACATTGTAATCAATATCTATCATTAATCACAATGGTGGATCCCACCTTGGTCCATTTTTCCAGGGAAGTGCAGGTCTCCAGAGCACCAAGGATATGCAAGTCAGGAGAGGAGAGAGAAAGGAGGCTGATCACTTCCAACCAAAAGGGGAAGAACTTCTTGAAGAATGAGCTGACTTCATCCAACAACTGGCTGGTACACTCTGTGTGCTGCATGTGATCCATCCAGTACTGGCATGAGTATGCAAGGGGGGGTGGAACAGCCTTAGTAATCCGGCTGGCGAGCTCAGAAACTTGACTGTTTCGAAGTCGAGAGTCCTGGAGATCACAAATGTTGAATCTGAGCCTCTTTCGCATGCATACGAGCAGTGCACATCCAAGAGAGAGGGAATGACGTGGGAGAATGTTGATATGAAAGACTGAGCTTCGATCCTTGTCCAGTAAAAAGTCACGAAATGAAGTATGCAGTGGGCGGATAGGCTTTTCTTCATCAAGGGCCCCATCCACCAGAGATCCCAAGGGTTTGATGATGTTTCGAGCACGCAAACCATCACCAAAAAGGATAGAAAGCGATGTGAGAGAGAGCGGCTCTTTGAGCATGAGGATGATGGCCATCACTTCTCGAAACCGTTCTTGGGCGCTATCCAGTGAGAACAATTGGGCCAGTATAGTCTGGTATAGCTTGTCTAGCGGATGGATGCTGTCATTGTCAGCAGTCGGGAGGAGTTTCTCGAGGCGTTCACATCGGTCGATTCCGGCGGTACCTTTGATGAACCTGCAGGCAGTAGACGCCCACTGGAAAAGGTGCTGGGAATGTTGGACGAGAAGTTGACGCCACTCCTGGTTTGGCCAAGATAATTCGAGTTCCGGATACCGATGGAGAGAATGATACACAAACTTCCCGATATCTTCCTCGATCGTAGCAGGTGGAATGTCCCATATATTTTTGTGGATGATACGCGGACCAGACGGGAGCGCCTCCAGGATGTCACTTTCGGGACGAGTAGTGATGAGGAACCGAAGGTTCGTCGGGAGGTTACATTCAGTGATCTGCCTCAAGAGGACATCGAGGAGTTGGCAGCGATCATCTTCTTCGCCACTCTCATCAATGGCATCCAGTACGACGACCAGTGGCCCGACAGCATCAATGTTTTTGCTAGGTTCGATGATGAGCTTCTCGACTTGCTCAGAGGGTGATATAGACGTGCGGAGCGCTCGATTGTCCTTGATGACCGCCCAAAGTGCCGATTTATATTGAGGATCATGGTCAGAGAGATCACGCGAGATTGTGCTGAACACATTCCGCGGATTGCGCCTTGCGACATCGCTACGAGCGAAGCAGTAGGACGATCCTAACCTCTCCTGTCCATCATACAGCCGCGCAATCGAGTGCGCGATGGCGGACTTGCCCGAGCCTGCAACCCCGGTAAGGAGGCACACGCACGGAGCGTTCTCTGTGGGGTCATTGAAGATGTCGCAAATTTCGCTGATAATGGCCTCGCGAGTACCGGGAAGGCAACACTTCTCCCGTACGTATCTAGCGCCAGCCGCATACGGCATGTCGTTCAGGTCGATCGATTCCGCTGTATCCCGTCTCCGTAAGTGCCCCGCAATGTTTATAAGACGGTGCCTACCGAGCCCCTGCGTAGCATTCATCATCCGAAACACAATAACACCAGACTTGAGTGTTACTCCCTCCAGGAATACCGTTTTCAGCTCTTGAAACCTGTTCCCATAATCGGCGATCCTTCCATCGATATCACTAAGGGTATATTTTGCCGTCCGAATCCCTAGGTACGATATCAGTGGCAGGCGTTGTGAGATCAATGACGACTAACAGAAGTTCTTTTGCTTGGCGTATTCGGCAATGAAATACCCACACTCCGTTACCTGTTGGAGTAAACACGTGATCGCATTTCTATGTGCCTCCACTGCCTTCAACACCTCAGCGTCCTGAACGAATGTGAAGACGTCGTTCATTTTCCCCGCCAAGCGAATGACCTGGTCATCGCGATTTTGTTGGTTGACGAGCACCTGATCCCATATGAGCTCCAGGAAGAATAAGTTCGCAACGGACAAACCTGGTTCGCAGCCGATATAACAGACCAAGCCAGTGATGCGTATGGGTGGATCTGCATAGTGTTCAGTCAGCGAAGGAAATCAAAATGCCGAATACTCACTTCCGCCACGCCGGCCACGACCCTGTTGAAAAGCGCCATCCTCTGCAACAGAATACCCCAGGTGTTTTCGAATGTTTGTACCTCGCTCACGACACTGTTACCTGTATTCATCGCTGAATCAACTGCGCCAACGATCCGCGGCGTGGGACCAAGGAGGGTAGTCATCTCCATCGCCCTCGCGACAGCATCGGTGGCCTGAAGCTCGTCCGCATTCACATCCCCGCGTGACTGAGCAGCTAGTACGAACTTAATCGTCATCCCTACCGGATCCGGCGCATCGGGTGTAGGCCTGCCAAGATGAACCTCAACCACTTTGGTAAGGATTATATCAGTATGGCGGGATAGTGTAGTATAGAATAACTTCATACCATCGTCCTTCGATTTTGCCAGAATCCCGCCAATGGTATCTGTGAAAGTTCCAACGCCGTCATCCGACTTGAATGGAATATGATTCTTCTTATAAACCGTCACGATAAAAGCGGTGTGATCGCCCCCCTCGCTGAGAATATTCAGTCCGTTAGCGCAGAACAATGTATATGTACCCACAAGTAGAATACATCAGTCCAAGATGTGCAGTTCTTATTTTCTTTCGCCTTTTTCGTGGACCTGACGGTATCACCAACGGAAAACTGGACATGGTGTTGCTTTTCAACCCGGAACTTGTGCCTTGTGTGAGTGTGCAGTTCGATGTCTGAAAAAAGAGTGAGTTTGCAAAAAAAAAAAAAACAAGGGGGCAACGCTTGAAACTCACCTCGAATTGTGATGCTTTTCGCTCTATAACCACTTTTCAGCACGTTCTCACGCAAGGTCGGTATACATACATGTCTGCAATTGCACTTTGCGCTGGATCGGTCATACTACTAGGCTACGTGGGGCTAGTGAATCAGTATGTGTTGGATGTGGAAGGCACGGGTTGGTGTTGGCAGCGACCCAAAACGTGCCAGGCGTTCTCAGTGGTTAAACACAGCCTTCGTGCGAGTCGGAGTCTCGGATCCGGATCTGGAGGGACTCGTTGGCTCCTGGTTCCCGAGCCTCTGTTGATGAGACAACCTCTCGGACTATTCAATGGAACGTATGTCAAGACCACGTCAAGTAACTAATCCACACACATATACGCCCAGAAGTCATTCCGCATCAGCGATTTCGGACTGAAGCCCAAGGAAGCCCAGACCCCAAAGCATTGTGGAATCGAACTAACCCACTTCAGGGCGACGCCAGCGTGTGTACCTTGAAGGCGTGCTTATTGTGACGTGCTGTAATTTTGTTATAATATCTAGGTATCTCTTGCCAACCCTGCCACAGAGCCTATCCATAAATCAGTGTCTTGCTGATGGGTCGCGTGTAAAGGGTGGGCACAAGGCATGCAAATGCGCGTAAATCACGCGCGGAGGAACGGGTAATAGCGGACAAACGCTCCCGCTGCGCTTTCCTCGGAGAGGCAAGAGACCTTGCTAAGCGATTTGAATGATGCCAACCCAGGTGCAATAGTTGGCGCGGTTAGAAGACCGAGTAAGTAATTTTCGGCTCCACAAAGAACACCCCCGAAAGGGGTCAAAAACTCCGAGAAGTGGCGCCGAAGGTGTTATAACCCGGTATATGGCTAGTCTGGTGACCTCATAGACGGGCTGGTCACCAGACAGTATATGGCTTGGATCCATTGTGCAATGAGGCGAGCTAACCCCCTGCAACAGATCGCCACCGGCGTAACTAATTTGCCATTCAGATAACGAGGCATATATTGGGCAACCGAGCACGACGCAACGACGTGGCCAGATCTGCTTATCCCGCACAAATCCCGCGGTGCGCATCGACGAGCCCTGGACATGGCAAACTCGGCCTGTTATTCTATACACAAGGCAACTCGCAACTACACCAGAAACCATGGCGATCGTGATGCAGCACACGAGTCGACACGTCTACTGCCTGAAGATGATGAAGAAGCCGGCTTCTCTGGAACCCTCGATGCTAACCCGAACAACAGATTAGCGACATCTTTGCCAAAAGCACAACTAGGTGCCCTCATCGCAGTGCGCATCGTCGACACCATCGCGTATCAGCAGATACTTCCATACATCAATCAGATGCTCGTTGCCTTGCGCATCGCGAAACCTGAACAGGTTGGGTTTTATAGCGGGATTGTCGTACGTATACCCGTTTGAACGTGAACATTTCTTGGTGACAACATATGATGGGTAAATTGCAGGAGAGTGCCTATTCACTTGCGCAGGTGTTTTCGGTGTATCAGTGGGGACAGCTATCAGGTCGGTACATGGAGTCGCAGCTTTTGTATCAAGTTCGTAATCTGACATTAGCCTGACGAAGATATCATTGGTCGACGCCCCGTCGTGTTTATTGGACTTATCGGCATCGCAGTGACGACCATGGCGTTTGGTCTGTCTATATCGTTTGTTGGCATCGTTGCGTCCAGATTTCTCTGTCTGTTGATTCACTTGTCATCCATTGTCTTACTCACATACCCGCAACTCTAGGTGGGTTGGCCGCGGGAAATGTGGCCGTCATCAACGCCATTCTCGTTGAGATCACAGACGACACAAATCAAGACCTCGCAGTACCAATCTACACCCTTGCTTGGCCTGTGGGCGCCATCATTGGGTTCGTCCCTCTCCCATTTCACTTTGGAACGTGCCTGGACTACACGAGGCATCTGCTGCAGGCCACTTATTGGCGGGACGTTAGAGAACGCCGCGACGTGGTATCCACAGTACTTTTCATGGCATATCTTTGTGGAACACCCGTATCTCCCGCCATGTGTTGCCAGCGCTGCGTGTGCGCTCGTTGGAGTGGTGTTGGGATATGTTTTCATCAAAGAGGTACGGGTACAAAATAGAAGAGACATGGGAAGAGCGTATACTGACGACCTCTCTCCCCTAGACGCTTCCAAGCAAACGGAACAGTACTCAGGCCATCGTCCATACTCCAACCACCTCGGAAAGCCATACAGATCCGGCTTTGGGCGAAGTTGAACCTACCAACATGCTGGCACTGCTGAAGACACCCGCGATGCGTGCACTGACGATTTCTGGATTCGCTTTGAGTTTCCTGAGCCTCGCGTTTGACGTCGTTTTCACCCTGTTCTGTTACACACCTGTCGATGCAGGCGGCCTGGGGCTCGAGGTGAGTGTTGAGTCCGAAATGCCCACACGGCTTCATACATACCCCATCGGACATCTTCCAATAGCCAGCGACGATCGGAAATGCACTCGCATCTGCAGGGATGCTCGCCGTGGTCCTCCGGTTCTTCATGATGCCCTACATATTACGGCGTTTCGACCACGCCCTGACATACAATGTGTGCATGTACATATGGCCAGCCGCTTTTGGCCTCCTTCCGCTCCTCAACATTCTCGCTCGTGCGCATCCAACATCCAGCCTAAATGCCCCATCTGCTGCGGCAGGCTCACCGTCGATGTTCATCTGGATCGGCATCCTGACCCTCCTCGCTCTGTCTAAAATTGGCGGGCTTCCACACAGCCTAAGCATACTCTTGATTAAACGATACGCCCCTTCTCCAGGTGCGCTTGGCCGCTGTAATGGGCTCGTGCAGTTTGCAATGTGCGTTGGGAGTGCGATAGCGCCTATCGCTGTGAGCACGTTGTTTACGGGGATGAATGGATTTGGATGGGTAAGACGGTGGGGGCTAGGGTGGATGTGGGCGGCGTTGATGGTCGGTGGGGCCATTGGAGGGGCGAGGGTGACAAGAGGGATCGGGCCTGGAAAGGGAGGTGAATCGGGGTGACGAATTCGGTCTGATTCATTCACTTGTAGCAGCGCATGCACATATTTGTACGCGTAGGGTTGATGTAGAACACCCTCAGTGAATACTGTGACTCTGTTTGCTAGACAGGTGATGGTGGTGTTGTGTTCATCATAAGCTGACCCATTTAACAGCCACAGCCCATCCGCTGCAACCGGCCGAGTCATGTCGTTGCTGTCGACAATTTGGGGATGAACATTGCTACGGGAGCACTGTAGGCCTATTAGACACTTTGGATTCTGTGGCTAACAATGTCGTACTACATACAGGGACGTTTACTAATCGAAAGCCAAGGTTCACGCGTTCAAAGCTTCCCGGGTTCAACGTGTTTTGTTCATGTGTCCTCGTACTACATACTACATACTATTCCATACTGTACTCGTTCATTTCCTCGACCCCGACATACTACAGGCTGGCAACCCTTGCCCAGCCCGCATGCATCACGGCCCTGAATGTCGGCATGAAAGTGTTCTGATTACCAGTTACAGAAGACAGAAAACCTCGCTGGGGGGAAACCGAGTCGAGGACTGTGCAATCGCACGACACTCAGGTCAGAGTCATATCGAGGCTTCCAATCAAAATGCCGCGTCCGTAGGCACTGGTAGTCATGCTTTCATCCGACTCGGAGGATGGGATAACTAATACGATTCTGGTGCGAAGACTTTGCAACATCTAGCCAGGCGCGCATCGGGATTCGTGGTGTGCTGTTGATTCTTATCGTGAGTATTGTCAGGATGTCCCGGGCACTGGTCTAAATCCATTTCCAGTGCAAACCCAAACACGGAGAATGCAACTGTTCAAGGACAACGCATTGGGGCAGGATTCAGGTAGGCGGTGACGCATGGCGGTTGGTACTTCTGTTCACGAGGAGACGGATGGGATTGTGTATGATTCAGGACGGCTGTTTTTGGATCTCAAGGTATGGGTAAATATCTTCGGGCTCGAGGGGCCGAGGCAGATGTTCCCGACAAATCGCCATGGCAACTCGCAGGCGCGCTGGTTCCATTCAGAGCGGCATGTGCCCAGATAATTCTGGTGTGCATTTTGAATTCATTTTGCGATGGTCCACGTAGAATGAGGCGAGTCAATTCGGGTGGCCGGTCCAAATTCCCGTATCTAATCAGCCAATGGCAACCACCCAGGGGATCAGACGTGCGTCGCATGATGAGCAGGCACGATGCAGCAACGTGGCCGAGACTGCTAATCCCGCACAAACCACGCTCCCTAGACCCTGAACATGGCACACTTGACCTCTCATTCTACACGCAAGTCGGGTCACAACCACGCTGACAATCATGTCGATCGTAGTAGAGTAAATGAGTCGACACGTCTCCTACCAGGCGACGATGAGGAAACCATCTCTGGAACCCCCGAAGCCAGTTCCAACGGCAAACAGGAAACGACGCCCCTTCCAAAAGCCCAACTGGGTGCCCTCATCGCAGTGCGCATCGTGGACCCTATCGCATATCAGCAAATATTTCCCTACATCAATCAGCTGCTCGCTGATCTGCAGGTCGCGGAACCCGAGCGGGTTGGGTTTTACAGTGGGATTGTCGTACGTATATAAAGTCTGAATGCGAACCATTTTGATGATGTCCTTCTGCTCGGCTGTATGATTGATGTATGACAGGAGAGTGCCTACTCACTCGCACAGGTTTTTTCAGTGTATCAATGGGGACAAATATCAGGTCGGTCAATGAACTCGGAGCTTTTCGTTTCAAGTTCGAATCTAACGATGGATTGATGAAGATGTTGTCGGCCGACGCCCCGTCGTGTTTACCGGCCTTATCGGCATCGCAGTAACGACTATAACATTTGGGCTGTCTACGTCGTTTCTTGGCATTGTCGCATCCAGATTCTTTGGTTTGTTGTCGTTTCTTCTGCTGTTACCTCTCGTCCAATCTCACTGCTTCTCAACTCTAGGTGGACTAGTCGCGGGCAATGTGGCTGTTATCCACTCTATTCTGGCTGAGATCACAGACAATACAAATCAGGACCTCGCGGTGCCAATATATAGTCTTGCATGGCCAGTGGGCACCGTCATAGGGTTCGTCTCTCCTTTTGGTTAAAAGAAATCTTGGCTTATACTAGGTCTTCGTCGTAGACCACTCATTGGCGGGATGTTGGAAAACGCGGCGACGAGGTACCCACAGTACTTTTCATGGGGCGTCTTTGTAGAACATCCATATCTCCCGCCATGTGTTGTCAGCGCTGCGTGTGCGCTTGTTGGAGTAATGTTGGGATATATGCTTATTGAAGAAGTATGTAGACGAAACAGGGGAAGGGCATATACTGACGACTTCTCTGTCAGACGCTCCCGAGTAAACGATGCAATGCTCAGGCCAACGTTCGTGTTTCCTCCGCCTCCACATCACACACAGACATGGCTTCGGACGAAAGTGGACCTGCCAGCATGATGGGGCTGCTATCGGTGCCCGCGATACGCGCATTGACGATTTCTGGGTTTGCATTAAGCTTCCTGAGCCTCGCATTCGATGTCGTTTTCACGCTGTTCTGTTACACACCTGTTGATGCTGGCGGCTTGGGTCTCGAGGTACGTATCGAGTTTGGTTCGTGCGAGGCATAACGCATACACTGTTTGACACTCTTCAACAGCCCTCGATGATCGGGAATGCACTCGCGTTCGCAGGGATGCTTGCCGTGCTCCTCCGGTGCTTCGCGATGCCTTACATACTGCGACGTTTCGATTATGCCCTCACATACAATGTGTGTATGTATATATGGCCATTTGCTTTTGGCTTTCTTCCCCTCCTCAATATCCTCGCTCGGGCGCTTCCAACCTCCAATCCAAACGCCACGTCCGTGTCTGCAGCAGGCTCAGCATCGATACCCGTCTGGATCGGCCTCCTGACGCTCCTCGCTCTGTCCAAGATCGGCGCTACCCCGCATAGCTTGAGCATGCTCCTAATCAAGCGCCATGCTCCCTCTCCAGGTGCACTCGGCCGTAGCAATGGTCTTGTACAGTTTGCAATGTGTGTTGGGCGTGCGGTAGCGCCTATCGTGGTGAGTACGCTGTTTACTGGGGTGAATGGAATTGGATGGGTAAGGCGGTGGGGGCTGGGATGGATGTGGGCGGTGGGGATGGTTGGAGGAGCTATTGGAGGAGCAAGGGTGACGAGGGGGATCGGGTCTGGGAGGGGAAGGGAATCGGGAAGTGGATGCTGATGCAGGTCGCAAGTGATACCCAACCGAAAAGTCATCTGGAGCACTACGACGGGAGAATCACTCGTGTTTGACACGACTCTATTGATCTGACCATACAGGTAGCATTGGGAGGAGCGTTGGACGCAGGTAAATGTACAACTAAAAGGCGATCGTGATTGTATGGTGTTTGTACTAGATCTTGGGTTCAAAGTTGCGAAGCTCTTTTGTTACCACTTTTTGCTCATCTAGATGTTTCTCTGAAGTGGGGACTAACGGGTGTCTCTTGGGGAGCGTACTGGCTCTAGAAGCACGTATACTACTGGCGGTGTGTAACGACTAATCCAACTAGCTCGTATCGATGGAAGACTGGCCTGATGGTGCTATTCGGGTGCGTCGGATTTACCACTCATGCCGATGCCGGTTGCAAAACCCCTATCCCAGTCCGGATGTGTCTCTGTCAGAGTGCGTTTACTCCGGGCCACTCTGGTCCCGTCATAGAAATCCTAGCGCACGCCGTTCTTCCACTTCACGTGGCTCTTTTTGCGTGTTTCTTGCCCATTTGCCGTGTGACACGAGCGCTGGCGCGACTTACAGCGTGCTCTCCTCACGTCGGCATAATGGCGCTCCCCGCCGCAAATAGTAAACACCGGTGAATGCACACACGAAAAGCAAGCCCGGTTGGTTCGTAAAAGCACGCATCTCAGCCACTAGTATCCCTCGTGCGTCTACATCGTCCAGCGACTTGTCTGATCATTACGAATCTCCTTTAACCATTTGCTGCAACAGCGTCCAAAAATCTCCATCACCGAGCTCGAAAACGGAAACGCTGCCTTCACACAAAAGCCTGTCACGTTTGAAAAGACTTTAAAGACAATGCGGGGTTAGCATGATGTATCACGTCGTATATCCATGCTGATACGCAGCCAGAAACTGTAAAATTTTCGATTCACGTGTCCTGAATTAGGATCAACCTCTGCACCGCCGTCGCCGTCGCTCTTGCTGTCGCCTCACCCTCGTCGCGTCACCGTCGCCCGTCTGGTCGTCGTGTCCTTGCACCCCCTCTCGCTGTCGTACCTTCGTACCTCAAGGACGTGACCACAGGGGTGATCTCGAGAACGCGGTCGCCCTGGTGTCATCATGTCGCCGTCCTCGCCCACGCACTCCCCCTCTCGCCCTCGCCCCCCACCTCCGTCGTCCTCGCGACTTCCTCGCCTCAGAACGTGACGACACGATTGCGCGTCGTCGCAACTGCCCGTGCGCACCCCCACCATGTCTTCGCGCTGGCCTCCCCTCCCTTGGTCCAGGATGCGACAGCAATGGCGATGGCGACGCGATTGCGTATCATCATCGCTGTCACCGCCGTAACCTTTACGCCTCTCTCGCCCCAGGATGCGAGACAATGCAACTGTGTCTCGTCGTCGCGGTCGTCGTTGCATTCGTCCACGCACACCCTCGCCTCCCAGGGGCTCAGGCCTATCTCAAGGGTTCGGGTCTGGCCCAGGCTTGTCTGCTACCAAGCATAGGGACGTGAACGAGGACAATGAGGACGAGGGTGGCGACAACGATGATGTCGCGGTAATCGTGTTAATGTTTTCCATGGCACCATTG
>JBBPJV010000384.1:0-24601 GCA_038088915.1 Sutorius aff. eximius
AACTACATTGAGCAATTGCTCACTGGTCCCCTCCACAGAACCACTATTTCTTCACAGAGATCCCCAGCCCAACCCGTAGAACTGCTATCGCAGATCTACTGCCGAGCCCCCAGACCCCCATTGCCCCCACCTCGAGTATTCCACCCACCCCTGATAACTTCCAAACCCACTGAACTCAGGATCTCCCCTCCTTTGGACTTCACAGGGGACTTCCGGAAATCCTCTCCCTGGCTTAACGAAGTCAGAACCTACCTTGCCATAAATGAAGATGTTTACAACACTGACACTAAATGAATCGCTTATGCCCTCTCCTATATGAAGAGCGGATCTGCTCTAATCTGGGCTAACACTTTCAGGAACACTGCCTTCAAGGCCTCCCCCAACTCCCTGTCCCTCGGGAAGTTTTACAACTTCGTCAATAAGTTCAACGCCGCGTTTCTCCACCACGAAACTAAGAGCAACGCATTGAACTGGCTCCACACTGCCCACGTGGAACCCAAAAAGGGCAATTACGCAGCTGCCCTCGCGGACTATAATGCCAAGTTCAGAAGCTACGCGGCAGACGCCAAGAACCCCTCAGACGACATCCTGATTTCATTTTACCAAATGGGAATTCCCTCTCCAATTATGGAAAAGATCTTACTGATTGATTCCCCCCCCAAAACCATAGAAGGTTGGATGGAGAAGGCATCGGCAATCCAATCGAAGCTTGATCAAGTCAAAGCAATTAGAAAAGGAATCCCCACCGACACCCCCTCTAGAACCACGACACGAGACCCTGACGCCATGGACATCAACTCTGCCAACCCCACCAACACCCCTCAACTGAAGAAGCTCACCCCAGAGGAACGTAAGAGGTGTTGGGAAAAAGGGTTATGCTTTAAATGCCGGAAAGGGGGCCACACTTCAGATAAATGTCCCACCTTTACCTCCTTGACGAAGAAGACCACCCAGGCCGCCAAGCCCGAAGAAGTCCCTGACCTCATAGACGTAGAAGGAGACGAAGAAGACTCCCTCTCCCCAACCATCGCTGCCATCCAGCCTGGCCGAGCGGGTTTTTAGAAGAAGAACTCCGATTGACGTGGAGCTCTCCTAAATCTGTACTTGTAACTAGGGTCAACAACAGGCAATCAATCTCCGTCTCTGCCCAGTTGGTGACTCCAGACCGCAACGTAAAAACCATCAACACCCTAGCCCTGATCGACTCAGGAGCCAAAATCAACTGCATCGACTGGCAGTTCACCCGAAAACACCGACTCCCGACCATGCGACTACCGAAACCCATCCCCATTCTAAATGTAGACGGCACTGCCAACAAAGCTGGAGCCATCCAATTCACCGCCACCCTCTACGTCTCCATAAAAGAAGTAGTCACCAAACAAACCTTCTACGTAATGAACTGTGGGGCCAGGAACCTAATCCTTGGCTTCCCCTGGTTACTAAACACCAATCCGGTTATTAACTGGAAACGAAATGAGATCTCAATCTCTGAAACGGTAGATCAATCAAAAGAACTCTACACTGACCACTCCGCAGACTTGCGACGATCCGACGTGAAAATCAGAAGCGTCGAAACCACCCCAGAGCGACCATACCGACACACCCTGCAGTACGAAGAATCAGACGACCACCTACAGGCCTACCTAGGGAAATGCACCCCGGCCAGATACGCCCAAGCCTGTTTCGACAAAAAGAAAGCGGAAACCCCCGCCCCACGATGGGCCAAGCGAGGTTCCCACTTTGTGCCGATAGTGGCCTGAACTTCTATTTCTACCAAACTAGAGTCCCTCGCTAACCCTGACCCAACCAACCTGATTCCCCCACAGTACCAAAAGTTCGCTCAGGTCTTCTCGGAAGAAACTGCGAAGACACTCCCTCCTCGATGACCCTACAACCATGCAATTAACCTCGAAGAAAACTTCGTCCCGAAGATCGGCAAGACCTATCACTTGTCACTAGACGAAAAGACCGCCGCCGACAAATTCATTGATGAAAACCTGGCCTCTGGGAAAATCTGCCCCTCCCAGTCAAAACAGGCCTCCTCCTTCTTTTTCGTAGGTAAGAAGGACGGAAAACTTCGCCCCTGTCAGGACTACCGACACCTAAACAAATTCACCATGCGGGATGCGTACCCCCTACCCCTAATCACTGATCTAGTAGACAAAGCGCACGACGCCTGCATGTTCACCACGTTTGACGTTCGATGGGGGTACAATAACAAATGAATCAAGGAGGGAGATGAATGGAAAGCAGCCTTTGTCACTCACCACGGGCTGTTCGAACCCACGGTTATGTTCTTCAGACTAACCAACTCCCCTGCCACCTTTCAACGTTTCATGAATGATTCCTTCAGCGATTTAATTGCTGAAGGATGGTTGGTAATCTACATGGACGACCTGCTAATCTTCTCCCCAGACCAGCAAACCCACAACTCCTGTACCAAGTGGGTACTCCAACGAATGAAGGAACTAGACCTTCACCTCAAACCAGAGAAATGCATCTTCAACACAGAAGAAATCGATTACCTCGGCGTGGTCCTCAAATCCGGACACGTAGCCATGGACCCGGTTAAACTAGACAGCATCGCCGACTAGCCTACCCTGACTACCGTAAAGGAAACCTGATCCTTCCTCGGGTTTACTAACTTCTATAGGAAGTTCATCCCCAATTACTCCGAGATCGCCCGCCCCTTGATCGACCTCACCAAGAAAACCACCCATTGGCTCTGGGACTTCTCGTGCCAGAAAGCCTTCCAGACCCTCAAGGACTGATTCCAATCCAAACCAGTCCTATCCCAGCCCGATCTGTCAAGGCCCTTCGCCATTGCCACCGATGCCTCAGCAGCCGCGTCCGAAGGCGTCCTTCTTCAAGTGGACTCCAATGGAGAATGGCATCTGTGTTCCTACCTGTCCCAGTCCTTCAGCCCGGCCGAACGAAACTATGACATCTTCGACAGGGAACTCCTTGCCATCATCTGGGCCCTTAAAGCCTGGAAACACTACCTCTGAGGTGCCCTCCACCCAGTCCAGGTCTTCACTGACCACCAAAACTTGCTGTACTTTAAACAGCCCCAACACTTGAACCGATGACAGGCCAGATGGTTGCTGAACTTAGCAGATTACGACCTCCACATGACGCACGTCCCCGGCAGACTCCTCTCTGCCCCCGACACCCTCTCCCATTGTCCTGACCACCTAGTCTCTGACCCTGACAACACTGAGACCACCCTCTTGCCGCCCAGTTTATTCGTCAATCTAATAGACGTCGCAACCCAAGAGGCAATCTCCCAGTCCTCGGCCCAAGACCCCCTCGTCCTCTCCTTCCTCAATGACCACTCCGCGCCCAAATTCCTCCGAACGTGCATGGCCGACTTCTCACTCTCCAAAGGGGTACTCTATTTCCAGGGCCGCGCCTATGTCCCACCAGACCTACGCTGCACCGTGGTGTCGGCTCACCATGACCATGAATCAGCCAGCCACCCTGGTATGCTGAAAGCCTGTTTACTGGTCACCCGAGAACACTGGTGGCCCGGACTTGCCACCTTTGTATGGGAATACGTCTCTGGCTGTGCGCTTTGCCAGCAGAACAAAGCTAACACCCACCCTACCACCCCGCCCCTCACCCCAATCCCTAGCACCATGACCTGCCCCTTCCAGCAAATCTCCTGTGACCTAATCACTGACCTTCCCCTATCGAACGGCTTCGACTCTTTGCTGGTTGTGGTCGACCATGGACTTACTAAGGGGGTAATTCTTTGCCCCACCAAGAAAACTGTCACCGCCGAAGGAATCGCCGTCCTATTTTTCCTCAAAGTATTTTCAAGGTTCGGCCTCTACGAGAAAATCATCTCGGACTGCGGTCCTCAATTTGCGGCTAACTTCGCCAAAGAGTTGGGAAGACTCCTTGGCTACAAACTCGCCCTCTCCACCGCATACCACCCCCAAACTGACGGAGAGACCAAAAGGGTCAATCAAGAAGTCGAGACCTACCATAGAATCTACTGTGGTAATTCCCCAACCACGTGGTCTGAACTCATCCCCTTTGCTGAATTTGCCCACAACAATAGAACCCACTCCGTCACTAACCAAATCCCATTCTTCCTAATGATGGGATATCACCCCCAATCTCTCCCCGAACAAATCGGGAAATCAGATCTTCCTGCCGTCAATAACTGCATCGACTCACTTACCTCCGCCTGATTGGAGGCAATCGCCGCCCACGATCTCGCCAGAAAGGCCATGACCCGAAACTATGGAACTAAGTACTCCCCATTTAAGGAAGGGGACAAGGTGTGGCTTGAAGCTTGGAACCTCCAACAGGCCTTAGCAGACCCTAAGTTCACTCCCAAACGTGAAGGCCCATTTGTTGTCACCCAAAAGATTTCCCCTATCACCTTCTGCCTCGCCCTTCCCCCCTCGTGGAAAATCCACCCTGTGTTTCATGCATCCTTACTAACCCCTTACTCTGAAACAGATGTACATGGTCCGAACTTTCCACAACCACCAGCGGAATTGATAGAGGGCGAGGAAGAGTATGAAATCAAGAAAATTTTACGACATGCCAGAACTCTGTCATTCCGTCGCTTCCTAATCAGGTGGAAAGGCTATACCCCCGAGGAAGACACCTGGCTAAATGAAGAAGACCTCACTCACGCGTCCGAACTCCTTTCGGACTACAAACTCCGTCACCCCAAAAACTTTCCTAAACCATCAATCTCCCCTATCGTTTCTTTATCTCGTAGAAACAAGAAAAATACCCCAAAACAAAAACAAAAACAGATAAAAAACCTAGAAAGAAAACAACACCGTCATCACCCACCATAGATCCCCTCGCCCCCACCATTGAACTCACCTTTGCCCGCCTCCACACTACCCTGACCACTTACCTAATGGCAATTGATACGCACACTTCCTCCATTTCATCTATCATTTCATCTATTGACCCTGATTCCTCTGTATCTTCTACTAGTATCGAATCCTTAGATAGCTCCCAGGAGTGCCCCGAGCTGTCATCCCCACAAGAACCCTGTTCCCCAAGATCCCCCTCCTTACCCATCTACCCCACTGTCTCTGTCGACGAAGATGGAATTACCCCCATTCACATTCCTCTCGTCGCCCTTCCAAACTGCGATGAACCCATTCCGGATTCCTTCCCATCCCGTATCCTCTCCTTCCTATGAGACTTCAGACTCTCCATCCCCATGGCCGCTCATGTCGATGCTAACTCCCCCGCCTACCTACTCTACTCCGCCTTTCTTCACAACGAGAGGCTTGAGATCCTCACCAGGGCCGACACACTCCCCCTGGCCTCCAGGGTCATCTGAAATACCATCCACTCCATCTATGAGAACATGTCCATCACCCTCCTTGCCCTGGCCTGGCAGTTCCAACTCGATGACTTCCTGGCAGATGTCAAACGATACACCAACGATCTCACCTGTCTTCCCACGCCCGATCCGTATCCTGAACCCAGACCTGTCCCTCCTGGCCTCAACCTCATGGCCAGAATCAGACAGGATGCATACCTCACCGGAGGACATGGCACTGTACCCCTCCTTTCCTCTCACCTCCGTTACCACGACGCTTGTTTCCACTGCCGGCGATTGGGGCATTCCCGGGCTAACTGCCCCTATTATACCTGCCCCATATGCAATGTCACCGCCCCTGGTCACAATCAGTCCACGTGCCCAGGCAACCCGCTTCCAACACGCCCTCGCCAGATCCCTGAGGCACTCTCCCCAACCCTGACCCTCATGTCTGGAACCACCCCACCTGGACAAGCAGCTCGCATCCATAACACGCTCTCTCCCCCTCCCGCCAGGAGGCAACCCCCTCGCGCCCCCTCCCCATACCCCTCCACCTCAGTGTATCAGTTGCCCATGCAAAGCGAAGGTGAAATTGACAGTGAGGAAATGGAAAGGAAAGAAGAGGGAGACGACACCGAATTAGAGGATGGAGAGTTGGACTACCCCATCTCCACCGTTGTCTGGGCAGACGACCCCAACGGGTACATATAGTTCCTCAAGGTTCTCAGAATCTACTAAGGGGGTATTGTTACGACAGCTCATGGGACGCCCTGGTAATGTTTTTCTCTTCTTTATCTTTGTACTAAGCCACACATGGACTACCTCGTCTCCGTGCTCAGACTGCACTTTTCCCGCCCCTATCCTCGGACTACCTGATAGTGGCTCATTTTCCCCCCATCTGAAGTGCCTCCGCTGACCCACCCAGGCATGAGGCCTCCCTACTTACTCATATGGACACTCTGTTCCACCTTTAGACAACGGAGCTCCATTACTTACCTTTCCTGCTCCCCTTTGTCTCGCTTAGATCTGATCGGTCCACATCTGTGTTCACCCCGTTTCACCTACATTCCCTTTCCAGGGTTTCTACTGATCAGATAGTACTACCGTTGTTCCGGGTTACCCTTCCACACTATTCCTTAGACTTCCCGAAACCCGGTAGTAATTGTATATAAGCGCTTACTTAGTATCCCTGTACACTAGTCTTAGCATAACCGGAATACTACGCATGTTACGAACTCGTTTTCCTTAACCTAACTACACTACTCATACATTCGTAGTCTACACTTTTATTCTTTATATTTTGTCACAACAGGTCACGTGACTTCCCCCTATCTTTCTCTTCCCACGATCATGTGACCAGACCTAGACTCCTATGACGTCAGATCATGTGACTGGTCTAGACCCATGACATCATAGATAAGAGTCTATTCTGCTATTGGCTGTACCTTTTCTTATCTATCGTACCACTCTTATAAATATTAGTCATGTACATTAGTCATACTCTTGGCACATGTATATATACCTGGGTGTAGCTACGACTGTTCCCCAGTCTAGCTCACTTGGGCATTACCTGGGATTGTACCTCAGGCCTAAGTTGGGATATCTAGTACCCTCCTCCCTATCCTTGCCCGTGGTAACCATTCCACGTGTTTCTCTATTTTCCTTTTCATCGTAAAACGTTGCCGAACGTCATAGTCGGTCCTCGTCGTTGTTCCACCTCGTCTGTACTTAGGTTTAGTGTACAGTCTCGTTTCAACGCAAGTAAAGCTCCTCTGCCCGAGTCATCCCCACAGAGTCCCTCGAACCCCCCCGATCCTCTGCTAGTGCATAGCCCTGCGGAGCACCCCTGACCCCCAGTCCTTCCGCTAGCGCATAGCCCTGCAGAACACTCCTGACCCCCAGTCCTTCCGCTAGTGCATAGCCCTGTGGAACACTCCTGACCCCCAGTCCTTCCGCTAGTGCATAGCCCTGTGGAATACTCAACACCCCACTGCGTGTATAAACAGTCATGCCCTACTCCACAACAGGACTAGGTGTAACATCTCCATCTTCCTTCTCGGCTCTCCACTGGGATATACCTTAGTATCTCCTTTATTCTTTCCTTCCTGTTACGGATACTACTTTCCTGCACTCGCCTTACTATATAAGACTCGCGCCTTCCTTGTAGTATTCCTTATGCTAGTTCCTATCCGGTACTTAGGACATAGTACTCCTGTACTTGCCTAGTCCCTCCTCCGTCTATCCCTCATGTCCTTACCTCTGCTATCCCAATACTAGCTTTTCTCTCTTCGCTGCACTGTGTGCATCTTTGTCGACCCTCAGTCTGGCACTGTGACCTTCACCATCCTTCAAGTCTCCCCTCACCGTCTTTCCTTGATCCCTGGACTTCGTCCCTGAGTCCCTTACTATCATTAAGCCCTCCATTCATCAGTCTGAGACTGATCATCCTCGTTGTACATTGATCCCTCGATGTCCTCCTCGTCCCAACTCGATGTTGGCCTTCGTCCTCATCCCCTGCAGTATTCCTCCTGCAGTTCCCTCATCCTCTGGCCTTCCCCATTGGCCTCCCGATCGTCCCTTGGACCCTCTCGGGTCCCTACACCTTCCAGCCTGACCGCCCATCAGGCTCACACTGTTCCTCCTCCTGGTAGTCCTTTCCAGGATCTCCGACCTCTAGGAGTACTGTGCTCCTTGCCACTGGGTTGAGCAACAGCTCTGAACCTTCCGCCCAATCCCTCAGGGGCTTGGTTGTAACAAAGGAACTAGCGTACTTTGACAACACTTTCTAGCTGTTGTACCCCACTCCTTTTTCCCATCGTCCGATGTCTTCCACACACTCCTTTTGACTTCCCAGGAGCCATGCTCGATGCTGGCTATTCCCCTTTGCCCTTTCCGGGATTTTTCTTTCAGATCGCATTGCGATTGTTGCCAAACATGCCTTCCATCAGCGTTCCTCTCCTTCCGATCGGACGGATCTCAGTAGATCTCGCTTCCGGCACTCTCCCACGGTCTCCCGAAGCATTCTGCACTCCGAGGCTATCTCAGATTAGCTCGGATCGCTCAGATCTTCGTGTCTAGACTCCCATTCCCCGGACACATGTTTCTCCATATCGTAAAAATGGAATTCCTTTGACCCTTCGGAGCTAATCCTACTATAGCCCGAAGCTCTCCGGTGCTGAGCACCCCATCAACAGTCATTCTTTTCATCCGGCACTCCATGTGCACCAGAGTCGTATGATTCATTGTCATCTGCGACTACCCTTCGTTTGCAGGACATGCGCAATCATGTAAAACTTGTCGAGACTAGCACTCGCCCCACGCTATTCATACGGTCGTCCACCATACAAATAAAGATAACGTTGTTCTCCCCATAGTGCACAAGGGGCAGTTCTGTAGAACGATAGGCTACAGCATACTTCGTGAGGAGATGATACGTCCTCCCAGGTTGGTCACTATACCCGTCAACGAGTGTCCGTTTAGGCTTGAACATTTATCAAGTCCGGCAATCGTCCCGCTCGACTTCAACTTCTACCCTTAGTGTAGTTGTAAGTCCCCATTGATGATTTGTCCCCAGCTGCCTGCTGGTGCCCAAGGCCGTTCAGCCTACTCTAGACCACCTTGTCCCTTTGGGTGGATCTCTCTCGGGGCTCTAACCCACCTTCAACATCCTGGTTATTTCCCCAGGAATTCCTTCTGTCTTCAAGGGCTGTTCCACCCTAAGTCACTCTTTGCAACACTTCGACATCGACAAGCTGTTTGCCCAACTCACTCTCTTTGAACTCCTCAACCTCGACAACAATCATCTGATCTCCGTAATGGACCCATCGGATCTCCTGTTCCCCCTGGGGCTGTCGCCCTCGTCCCTCTTGAGTGCCTTATCACCCTGTTTCCCCTCCGACTTTTGGGCCGGCTGCCCATACTCTTCGACCAGCAAACCTCACCTGGGTTTCGCTTCAGCACCCTCAGCATGGTGTTAAAAGGCTAGGTTCAAAGCTCTCTCGGTAGCGTCCTAAGCAAGGCGTTAAAAGGCTAGGTTCCGTACTCTCTCGGGACATGTCCTAGGTACGACATTAAACTACCCATTTGTCCTCAGTAGGATGGTAAACTGCTTGATTGTCCATACTCCTCATGACATTAAACTGTGGTGCTCTCCAATTGGGTTTAGGAGTTGAAACTGTACCCTGGTCGCCCTCGATTAGTCTGGAGATCACTGGTGAGGCCGATCCCTCACCACGGCCAGTAGCCTTGTGGTACTCCTGTCCTCCTGTTTGAGGACTCACCATTCAGGAAGCCTAGTTGGCTTACCTATGACACTTTGACCATAAGGCAAGAGACACCCTCGACAATCAATCTTAACAGAGGAACTCTTGACCTTGAACTTCGACGTCCAGCAAAAGGAACCTCGATTTCTTAGGACAATTTTGGGAAATTTACTCCCATTCTAGCTGACTATCTTGTCAGACCCACGTGAACTAGAACTAGCCCTGACCAACACCTGCAACGAGTGGATGTATAGGAAAATCCTCTAATGTGCTTTGCATGATAGGTTCCACGACTCTAGGGTGAAAGTTACCGAGTACCTCGAGACCAAGACATGACCTTCACCATTAACTCAGTAGACTTTTTCTGATCTGTCCTACTTGATGCCTCTAGACAGAACTCACCCTCACCATTAAATCAGAAGACCACCATTCCATGCCACTTGATGCCTCTGGAACTCAACCTCACCATTAAGTTGGAAGTCCACCATCACCATTAACTCAGTAGTCAACCCTCACCATTAAGTTGGAAGTCCACCATCACTGTTAACTCAGTAGTCAACCCTCACCATTCAATTGGAAGTTTTCTGGCTTAATGCTGTCACCACACTGTTTAAATGGTAGTATATGGTCTTTGACCACCTTGAACCTGAGGAGTACTACTCCAACACCGGTATTCTGGCAGCATTCTCTGACTCTTGGTGCTTACAATCGACAGATTCTTCACCTCCATATTGTAGTTCGGTTTCTCGTCATCAAGGCTTAACCACGATCAGTCACTACCTCCGCTTCTCTACCCTGCTGCACTTGACCCCACTTGACTTCCATTGATCAGATCTCGTCGTCCAGACTGCTGGATCTTAGCAATACCCGTAGGTATTGGAAAGTCCCTGACTTTGCCACGCTAGGAATGTGTGCTCTCCGCATCGCGATTAGGTCAACCACTGGATTAAAAGGTACAGGCTGAACCAACCGTCACAGGATCCTGGCAACGCTGGAAATATTGTGTTTTCACTGTCGGAAATCCCCTGGATTTGCCATGCACAGGAATTAGTAGCAAATTGGTAGTTTCTACTATTGGTTCAACCTCACGCCTACCAGACCGGACCAACGCCTTATTGGATGTCCGGAGTTCATCCCCTTAGAAAAGGGGTACATTTTGGGTTTCTGCACTCTTTTTCGCAGAATCCTGACCCACTTGACCAGCTTTGCTGGATATCTGACGGACTTTGTTCCGTTTTCTAGACCTACTGGAGTGGATGAAGAAGATTTAGTTTCTTTCCACAGAACCAAGAACCACCAGACGGACTCCGTCCTGACTCCTCGACACTCCCTAATAAGGAACTCTCTGGAATTCCTCGACAGAACTCCATATCTTGATCCAGGAAGCTCCTGATTTAGAGCTTACTCCGACAGGAACTCCGCTTTCCTGATCCTTCGTGACTCCATATGGAACTCCCACCAACAGAACCCCTAGTCCGAGCCCTCTACCCTCAGAACCCCGTGTCCTATTAAGGACAATCTAGATCTAGACAGAAGGTATAAAGACCTCCTGTACCATGGACTTGACGAGTGCAAATCATGCCTCGTTCACCTCGACACTTCGGACCCCAGGTTCTTCCCCTCTTGTTTGAGGAATGACAACGCTGCTTTCGTGAAAGGCTATGCTTCCGATGCAGGTTACCTGGACACCCCGCGAACCAGTGTATGGCGTTCCCACCTAGGACGACTGTCTACCCAGACAGGACCTTTCAAGAGTCCTCCCCTCCGCCGCGACGAAGGACTAGACGTGCTAGGAATCAAGCCAGCACTACTCAGGAGTACTTCAGAGCTCCGACTTCATTGCACTCAGACCCTGTTGCCGTATATCAAGAGATCCAGCAAACTTTGGAGTACATTCACCAGATGCTGTTACTGCATCTCCTCCCTGCCATCATATGGGAGCATGGTGATCTCCGCCCCACTGATCTCAGCGTGGACCCTAGGGACTTAATTCATACATCCCCGCTGTACTCACCCACTGAGGAGCTCATCCATGACACCATTGCCTTGACCCTCGACTCGCCGCCCACGACCCCACGACCACTCGACCACTTGACCCCTCGGTGTCAGACTGGTGATGCCAGGTCTGCTCCGCTGTGTCTCGGGTCCATCTCCAAAGAGACGGACTTGACCCCAGGTTGCCCCATCAAGGCAACCACCCCTGAGTCCTTATAAGGGCTCCCACTGCACATGGGTTGTGCCAGGACGTCCGCCATTGATGTCCATGAGTGTGTAGGACCGCATCCCGGCTGGTAGCTTTCATTGCATACCCAGCTCCCCTGGTTGATGTATACTACACCATATCTCCATTTCTTACCATCCAAAGGAACGTTATTCTCGACTCATATGCCCACTCCACCTAGGATTGGCTTGACCCTGGTATAGGTCAACTCTGAGCTGGATCTTCCTCCCCAGCCTTAGACTCGCCGACTTCCCCTACAAGACAGACTCCTGTCTTCCTAGAGACCTTCGTTCCTGGTCTCTCTGACTCTCTGGTGGTTAGGAAAGCCCTCACCCCTTCAGAAAACCCTATATCACCCTCACCCCGCTGCACACAGTCTGTGCTAGGGCATCCCATCCTTTACATGCCTGAGCAGAGTAATGCCTGCTTGCAATGGCAGCTTCGTGCATAACCATCCATCCCGGCTGCTAATCCCTCCTGGTTAGCCATCCAACCATCAACCCCATGGATGTATTCCTCCTTCCAACCCTTCCTTACGGTAGGATTTGGCCTGATCAGTCAACTCTGGATCCACCTCCCTCCGGATTCTCTGAATTCTCTGGCATCACCCCACGACTGGATGCTTCCTCCCAAAGATCTCAAAAGATCCTAGGAACTGCTGCACACGGATTGTGCCAGAGTATCTGTTTATCCCCACAGATATTCACGAGTACAGCGGCCTGTACTCCGGTCCATAGCCCTTGCGTACTGGACTGTCCCGGTCGCAAATCCTCTCTATTTGCTACTCATGCTACTCCCGAGCATCCTCTTTACTCTCCCTTCTCTCCGACTGAGAAGTACTTGGCTAATAGCACGGCCAACTCCGAGTTCATCGTCCCTGAACTCTCCATCACTTCCACCATAGACTTCCTATCGGTGGAACCAAAACTCCGACCGGAGATGCGCCTAGATGTGATTTCCCCTCTCAATCTCCTCCTTTAGTTTATATTTCCACCAATTTATTGTCGTACCCCCCGCAATATGTGCCACCATCTGGACCTGGACATTGATTCACCGCTGAGCATATTCATCCTCACCTTGCTCATGTGCCCATCACCCATCCAACAATTGACACCTTCGACCCCTCTACTCAGACCCTGCCGTCTCCATCATTACTTTCAGCATTCCCTCGTAGGCTGTCATTCGTCCTCTCTGTCCTTTGGCCAGGCATTGGTTTGCCCTTGGTCTTCGCATGGTAGCTCAGAATGTAGAAAGGGGGTAATGTTACGATTTGTTTCCTTTTTATTTCCTTCTCTCACAGTCTAGCTCACATTCTCATGCTCACTATACTGCAGACCTTGTAGCCGTTCCTGCACTTCGGTGCCTGAACCCCATGGACTACATTTCACCCATCACGTGATTCTTTCACTCACATGACTATTATCCTTTTCGTAGCCATTCCCACGCCACCAGCACAGATCATGGACTACCGCTTCCGATGACTCACCTCACGGTTTGTCATCTTAGATCGTCCTTCTCCTCATGTCCTACACGAGTTCCCTTTATGGAATCCCGGTGTTCTTCTTCCCTTTACCACCGGATATCCTAATATGACCTATTCCCTTCCTTCCGTCTACCCTGGACCCACAGCTCTCCGTTGTATTCCTACTATAGATCTCTTGCCCTCAGACCTATGGCTGTCCATTGTATTCTTAGCATAGATCTCTCTGTCTTCCTTCTTGGCTCTCCGCTGGGATATACCTTAATATCTCCTTTATTCTTTCCTTCCTGTTACGGATACTACTTTCCCATGCTTGCCTTACTATATAAGACTCGCACCTTCCTTGTAGTATTCCTTATGCTAGTTCCTACCCAGTACTTAGGACATAGTACTCCTGTACTTGCCTAGTCCCTCCTCCATCTATCCCTCATGTCCTTACCTCCGCTATCCCAATACTAGCTTTTTGTTACGACAGCTCATGGGATGCCCTGGTAACCTTTTTCTCCTCCTTGTCTTTGTACTAAGCCACATACTTTGTATGCTCGGACTACCTATCTCCTTCGCCCCTATCTTCGGACTACCTGATAGCGGCTAAACTCCCCCTGTCCAAGCGCCTCCGCTGACCCATCCGGGCATGAGGCCTCTTTACTACTCTCATATGAGCACTCCGTTCCACCTTTAGACCACGGAGCTCCGTTACCTACTTTCCCCATTCTCCTTTGTCTCGCTTAGATCTGATCGGTCTACATCCAGGTTCGCCCTGTTTCACCTGTATCCCCTTTCCAGGGTTTCTACCGATCAGATAGTACTACCGCTATCTCGGGCATCATTCCACTTTGTTCCTCAGACTTCCCGAATACCGGTAGTAGTTATATTTAAAGCCTTCGCCTAGTAATCCTGTACTCTAGTCTTAGCGTAACCGGAATACTACGCAAGTTAAACTCCTCTGCCCAAGTAAATCTCGCGGAGCTCCTCGACCTCTTCGTCTCTCCGCTAAAGTGCATAACACTGCGGACTCCTTCGAATCCTCGACCATCCGCTAGTGCATAGCCCTGCAGATTCCCTCGAACCCTCAACCATCCGCTAGTGCATAGCCCTGCGGACCCCCTAGAACTCTAGACCATCTGCTAGTGTATACCCCTGCGGAACCCCCTTGACCCCCACTGCGTGTATAAACGGTCACGCTCTACTCCACGACAGGACTAGGCGTAACACTTTTCTCTCTTTGCTGCACTGTGTGCATCTTTGTCGACCCTCAGTCTGGCACTGTGACCTTCACCATCCTTCAAGTCTCCCCTTACTGTCTTTCCTTGATCCCTGGACTCCGTCCCTGAGTCCCTTACTATCATTAAGCCCTCCATTCATCAGTCTGAGACTGATCATCCTCGTTGTACATTGATCCCTCGATGTCCTCCTCATCCCAACTGGATGTTGGCCTTCATCCTCGTCCCCTGCAGTATTCCTCCTGCAGTTCCCTCGTCCTCTGGCCTTCCCCATTGGCCTCCCAATTGTCCCTTGGACCCTCTCAGGTCCCTACACCTTCCAGCCTGACCGCCCATCAGGCTCACACCATTCCTCCTCCTGGTAGTCCTTTCCAGGATCTCTGACCTCTAGGAGTACTGTGCTCCTTGCCACCAGGTTGAGCAACAGCTCTGAACCTTCCGCCCAATCCCTCAAGGGCTTGGTTGTAACAATTACAATTGGCAGAACATTGCCAAAGATGTCAACACATTCATTGACCACTGTCATGGCTGTGCCACTTCAAAGTCATCTAATAAACAGCCTGCCGGCAAGCTAATTCCTCTCCCTGCCCCGAAACATCCCTGGCAGGATATTTCAGTAGACTTTATTACGGACTTACCAGACTCGAACAGATACAATGCGACTATGGTCGTTGTTGATAGATTCTCAAAAGAAGTAGTATTTATACCTTGTACAAAAACATTTTCCTCTTTAGATATGGCTCACTTATTTAGAGATAATGTGTGGTGTACACACGGACTCCCAAACACTGTAGTTTCTGATCGTGGACCCCAATTCGTTTCAGAGTTCACTCGCAAGCTTTGCAAACTGCTCAGGATCAAGCAGAAACTTTCAATGGCCTTCCACCCGCAAACAGACAGGCAAACTGAACAGGTAAATCATGACCTTGAACAATATCTCCATCTCTACATTGCTAAAAAACAATCCGAGTGGGCTGAATGGCTCAAGCTGGCCCAGTTCCAGCACAACAATACCCTCACTGCGGCTACCGGCACCATTCCTTTTGCCGTTACCCACAATTACGCCCCTCAGATGGGTTTTGAGAACCCGGCGACATCTCATCAGTTCGGTCGTGATCTCGCCCACTCCCACGAAGAAATTCATTCAGCTCTAGAAGCCACTCGAACACGAATGGAAACCCTGGCTGACTCCTCTCGATCAGCCAACCCCGATTACCAAGTTGGCCAGCTAGTCTGGCTATCCTCATCCAACCTCATGCTTCCTTACGCTTCGCGGAAGCTTTCCCCCAGATGGCTTGGTCCATACCCAATCATTCGCATCCTTCCCAATGCAGTTGAACTGCGACTACCAGCTTCTATGAAGATTCATAATGTGGTCAACGTATCTCGTGTAAAACTCTATAGAGAATCGCTCAACGGGCAATCGGTGATTCGTCCGGACCCTATCGTGGTTACCAAGGACTGACTTGTGGAGTACAAGGTTGATTCCATTGTGGATTCTTGCCTCAAAAGTGGCAAGCTGGAATATCTTGTCCATTGGAAGGGCTGGGATGTGACTGATCGAACCTGGGAACCCGAGGACAACTTGGCTAATGCGCAGGATGCTATTCGGGATTTTAGGTCTTCTCACTCCTCCGCCCCTCGTCGTGTTCAGGGTGTTACCTTCGCCGAATTCTCTTCTTTGTTTAGGCCATACAAAAATTTCACCGCTACTCCTGACTGTTTCTCTCACCTGGAAGTTGAGACATAAGAAGGGGGTAGTGTTACGAACTCGTTTCTCTTAACTCAACTACACTACTTACTCACTCGTAGTCTACACTTTTCATTCTCTTTATTTTGTCACAACAGGTCATGTGATTTCCCCCTATCTTTCTTTTCTCACAATCACGTGACCAGACCTAGACTCCTATGATGTCAGATCATGTGACTGGTCTAGACCATGACATCATAGATAAGAGTCTATTCTGCTATTGGTGTACCTTTTCTTATCTATCATACCACTCCCACTATTTATTAGTCATGTATATTAGTCATACTCTTGGAATATGTATATATACCCGGGCGATGCTACGACTGTCCCCCAGTCTAGCTCACTTGGGCATTACCTGGGATCTTACCTCAGGTCTAAGTTGGGACATCTAGTGCTACTTCCCTTATCCTTGCCTGTGGTAACCATTCCATGTGTTTCTCTATCTCTTCCCTTTGTCGTAAAATGTTACCGAACATCATAGTCAGTCTTGTCACAGTTCCACCTCGTCATACTTAGGTTTAGTTGTACAATCTCATTTCAGGAGTGGCCTCAGCTGCTCTATGCTTCCCCTCCAGTGCTGAGGCTCATACTTGACTAACCATTCCTTCCTCATTGTCATACACCATTGCCAGACGTCATACCCAGTTCTCTCTCTATTAGATCATTGTTAGTGCATCATTGGGTGGTCCTCCAATGCCGTGTGCTTGGGGTTAGGGTTAGAGCTTAGCCTCACCCTTAATGAGTTCCTCCTTGGGCTCATTACACTTTGACAAGACTGACATTACTGATCACGCACTTTGCTTGACTGGATGCTGCCCCACAGGCATAAAGTGGGCCCTCCTGAGCTTTCACAGACTTTACTTCTCAGACCCCTGACACCTTTAGGGGAGTACCTTAATTGGCATGTCCGTTGAGGACGTTAAACCGTAGTCACATGAATTGCACCATTAGCACATTTGTTTTCCTGCACTTGCAGATTTTAGCGCCACTGCGGGGTTGTGCTTGTAAGTGAAGGTTGACTGGGTTATCTGGGCTGAGACTATTTAGAGAACACAGGACGCAGGTATCAGCACGTTCCCATTGTCGTTTATGGTAGTAGTGACTTAGGTCATACAGACTTTAGGAGGGGGATTGCCCATATCCCGCCTCTATAGTTAGTATTACTCACTGGGGACATCACGTCCATCATTCCGGGTCATTGAGACCAAGTCAAGGGCCAATGCAGCCATAGTAGGAGTTTTTACCTAGGAGGGGGATCAGGGATAGAACACTTCGCTGCCAGCCCCACGAGATCCTACCTGCCTGGAAGGCTGGGCAATAGTTGCTTTCAGCACTGGCATCTGCCGAGGGTGTGCCTGATCAGCCACCTACTGTTTTGTTATTTACCGTTGCATGTGGTTTCAAGTTATAAGTCCTAAACTGGCAGCTGGCCCATGTCGATTGATAGGACATTTCTTTGGCCTAGTGCAGAAGTAGTTGGAACAGCCACATTATGTTTTATGAGATAGCATTGTTATCAGGGCATAAGTCATTCGCATAACACAGCTCATGGTCCATAGTTGTCTTTGGACTTTACGATTAGGTTTCACTTAGTAGTTGTCAGCCATTTGTATAATGCATTTGAAGAGCATGAACATCATTACGGACAACTACTATAGTTGATTATGGACTCATTATGTGGAATCGGACATTATAATAGTTTCCCTTTTCGAGATACCTGAATGGTTGCAGGAGGTAGTTCCTCGCTGACGAGTGCAAGGGTCTTGAATTGTTTTTACCCCATCTGCATCCGATTTGTAGCTACGCCAGTTACATCTATTCTCTGACATGAACCTGAGAGTGGCTTTGAAAGATAGGTCACAGGAGGGGGATTGTATTCCTCCCTTTTCATATGATAGATTAGTTATCAAGGTATGATTAGGTTATCATGCCTCCAATCAGGCTTACAAGGTTAAACTGTGGCTTAGGTCTCCATTTGGGCATATGAGATTAAACTGTGTCCCTTTCAGCCGAGTCAAGGCCATCACATCCATACTGCTCATGACGTTAAACTGTGCTGCTCTCCAATTGGGTTTAGGAGTTGAAACTGTATCCCTTTGGGGTTGATCACCCTATGGTTGTGGATTTGGGTTAGCCTTCCCACGCAGTAAAAAGTGCAATGGTTTTCTTTGGGTAGTTAGCCTTCTACGGAAAAAGTGCACAGTTTGATTTGGGGTTATCCTTCCCCGAGAAAAAGAAGAAGGTTTACCCTTTCCTTGTAGAAAAAGCGCAGCCTCCAATTTAGGGTTATGAGGTAAAACTGTCCCCGAGTTGGTCTGTTAGCCTTCAGACATTAATGAAAAAGTGCATTCCGTTCCTCACAGGGGAGACCTCTTGATTACCTAACTAGTAGTTGAGTTGTTGAACCTACCATCCTTTTATTCCATGTCCAAGTCTGTGCCCTGGGTAGCTTCAGTGGGTTCTAGGGGTTGCTCCCATATCTGGAACTGCATCATTGGAGATATCTGCCTGCCACATGGATGCAAGCACCCTTTGTTTTGTTGTAAAGCTTAGTACTGAAGTAGTGTGGAAAAGCCTAGCAGGTTTCGAGTTGTCGATGTCACCTGAAAGAGTGGTGGACAGAGATGCATATGTCGTATGTCACAATGAACATTATACTTTGACAGACATTTATAGTGGACTTTACACTTTGACACCATGTCACCGCAGTCATTTCTTTTTGCTTTAGTATTAAATAGTTATTGGTCGTATGGAGATGGCTTAGTGCCATGACCACTTCCTTTCATTGTTCCATACAGTCGATCCCAACGAGATGAGATCTCGAAAGATGGTGATTGTTTATTTAGAGTAGATTAGTAGTTGCCGATGCCGACAGGGGAGACCTTGGAAGAAGCCAGTGATTATTTTTGTTTTGGACCTTTGGAGGTGGGGTATGCCTCGGACATTTTCACAGCTCTTGTATGGATTTAACTGACCTGGGGGCCATTGTTTTCATTTTTGGTCTTTTTTTTTTTCATTTTTGTCATCACAAAAATGAACTTGTTCTTTTCAATGGAGATACTCACTGGGGACCAGCTCACATAGGAAGGGGATAGGTAGTGGGGATAATACCATAGTGAATAGGAGAAATTGGTGAGGGTGAAGTGTATATGGAGCCCGAACCTTTGACAACTATGAATGGAGGTTCCTCATAGGGACAAGCTAGAGGAAGGACTGGAGAGGTCCCCTCTGTTGGTTCTGCACCCCTTCCTTGGGTGGTTTTTTGCTTGTTTTTTTGAACTTTGTTTCATGTGCCATTTTCACTCTTTTTACAGACACCTAGTAGTTTTTTCATTTCTTTTTATTTTCGCAGCCCTTAGTTTTGCCCAGAGAAGCAAAACCTAAGAGGGGGATAGTGTTATGAGACTGTCCCCATTAACCTACATTTATCCTAGTCTAGGGTTAGCCTAGCTAGTACATCACATTCACTACATTTTAGACTCTGTATTTCCTGTACTATAGCTCACGTGATCGGTCAGCACCCGATCCTGTCATGTGATTGCCATTTCCCATCCCTGGCACATGACCTAGTCATGTGACCATTATGTACTCATGGACTCTTACCATACTTATGATGTCATCGGATCTAGACCACTACATCATAGTCTAGCCCCTTACATCACCTTGTTCTTTACTCTGTATTACTATACGGGGTACCAGCACAGCATGGTCTGTGTGCTGGCCCTTTGCATATATAAAGGGCATGGTGAGACGGACTGAATTCCCTCCAGTCTTGTCAACCTGTGCATTACCTGGGCTTAAGGGGGAGTGGCCTCAGCTGTTTTATGCTTCCCCTCCAGTGCTGAGGCTCATACTTGACTAACCATTCCTTCCTCGTCGTCATATACCATTGCTGGATGTCATACCCAGTTCTCTCTCTATTAGATCGTCATTAGTGTGTCATCGGGTGGCCCTCCAATGCCATGTGCTTGGAGTTAGGGTTAGAGCTTAGCCTCGCCCTTAATGAGTTCCTCCTTGGGCTCATTACAAAGACTTTCTAGGTGGCACCATCACAGCTGCCCACCATTCCACCCAGATTCCCCCCAATCCACACGTACCATGACAGACCATTATCCCCCTCCCCCTTGTCCAACTTGGAATCTCAGTCTCCGCTCTCAGAGCAGAACGAAACCCTCCCCACCCCCCAGCAGCAGGACTATGTTGAGCAGTTGCTTGCTAGTCCCCTCCAGAGAACCAGCATTTCTTCACAATGATCCTCGGCCCAATCAGTTGAGCCACTCTCACAAATCTATCAGCAAGCCCCTAGACTCCCATCACCCCCACCCTGTGTATTCCACCCACCCCCTATGATGACCAAACCCACAGAACTTAGGATTTCCCCTCTGTCAGACTTTACCAGAGATTTCAGGAAGTCTTCCCCCTGACTTAATGAAGTCAGAACGTACCTTGCCATAAACGAAGATGTTTACAACACTGACACCAAAAGGGTCGCCTATGCCCTCTCATACATGAAAGGTGGGTCCACCCTGATTTGGGCCAATACTTTCAGGAACGCTGCCTTCAAAGCCTCTCCCCACTCCCTATTGTTGTGAGACCATCCCCATTGACCTACATTTATCCTAGTCTAGGGTTAGCCTAGCTAGTACTTTACATTCACTACACTTTGGACTACATTTGTACATTGGACTTCACTATTTCCTGTACTATAGCTCACATGATCGGTCAGCATCCAATCCTGTCATGTGATTACCTTTCCCATCCCTGGCATGTGACCTAGTCATGTGACCATACGTACTTACAGACTCTTACCATACTTATGATGTCATCAGGTCTAGACCACTATGTCATAGTCTAGCCCCTTATGTCACCTCTCTTGTTACCATAGACATGTCTTTATTTAGTTATCAGGGGTACAGCACAGCATGGTCTGTGCACTGGCCTCTCTGCATATATAAAGGGCATGGTGAGACAGACTGGATTCCCTCCAGTCTTGTCAACCTGTGCATAGCCTGGATCTAAGGGGGAGCAGCCATCGCTGCTACCATGCCTCCCTTTCTGTGTGATGGCTCATACTTGACTGTTCTATTTGTTCCCTCATCGTCTACAATATTACTGGACATCATAGCTGGATCTCTTCTCTTTACAATCATCGTTAGCACATCATCGGGTGGCCCTCCAATGCCATGCACTTGGGGTTAGGGTTAGAGGTTCGCCTTGCCCTTAATGAGTTCCTCCTTGGGCTTGTTACACTTTGACAAGACTGACATTACCAATTGCGTGCTCTGCTTGACTGGATGCTGCCCCACAGGCATAAAGTGGGCTCTTCCGAGCTTTCACAGACTTTACTTCTCAGACCCCTGACACCTTTAGGGGAGTACCTTAATTGGCATGTCTGTTGAGGACGTTAAACCTGTAGCACCCCACAGTGGTGTACCATACATAGTCACATTTGTTTTCCTGCACTTGCAGATTTTAGCACCACAATGGGGTTGTACCTGTAAGCAAAGGTCGACTGGGTTATCCAGGCTGAGACTATTTAGAGAACACAGGATGCAGGTATCAGCACGTTCCCATCATCATTTATGATTAGTAGTTCCGCTATAGCCTAGTTAGGAATACTAGACTTTAGGAGGGGGATCGCCCATATCCTGCCTTTAGTAGTGTTATCACTGGGGACATCACGTCCATTGTATCAGGTCATCGAGACCATAGTAGGGCCAACGTGGCCATAGTTGGAGTTTTTACCTAGGAGGGGGATCAGGGATAGAATGCTTCACTGCCAGCCCCACGAGATCTTACCTGCCTGGAAGGCTGGGCATTAGTTGCTTTCAGTGCTGGCATTTGCCAAGGGTGTGTCTGATCAGCCACCTATGGTTTTGGTTATTTACTGTCACATGTGCCAGTTGCCAGTAGTGTCAATGTGTTGACCGAATGGACTCTTCTTCAGCCTAATACAGAAGTAATTGGAACAGCCACATTATGTTTTACGAATAGCATAGCATTGAGTATCAGTTGTTTGCATAACGCATCTACAGTCCACGGTTATTTTGGACATTACAGTTAGGTTATCTATATCTAGTAGTTGTCAGCCAGTTGTATACCGCATTCGAAAAGTAACAAACGTTTTACAGACAACTACATAGTTATAGGACATTACACAAAGTTGGACTTTCTTTATGATATTCATACAAAGTACCTGAACAATCACAGGAGATAGTTCCTCACTGACAAGTGCAAGGGCTTAGAGTATTGGACTTTTACCCCTTACTCTTACTGCATCTGATTCGTAGTTTTGCCATCTACGTCTATTCTCTGACATGAACCTGAGAGTGGCTTTGAAAGATAGGTTACAGGAGGGGGATTGTATTCTTCCTAGTTTAGTTTCATTGAGGCTAGATTAGTTACTAGCCTCCAATCAGGCTTATGAGGTTAAACTGTGACCTAGGTCTCTATTTGGGCATATGAGATTAAACTGTGTCCCTTTTGGCCAAGATCAGGCCATCGTGTCCATACCACTCATGACATTAAACTGTGCTGCTCTCCAATTGGGTTTAGGAGTTGAAACTGTATCCCTTTGGGGTTGATCACCCTATGGTTGTGGATTTGGGTTAGCCTTCCCACACATTAAAAAGTGCATTGGTGTTTTTGGGTAGTTAGCCTTCTATGGAAAAAGTGCATGGTCTGTTTTGGGGTTATCCTTTCCCAAGAAAAAGATGGTTTAGCCTTTCCATGAGAAAAAGCGTGGCCTCCAATTTAGGGTTATGAGGTAAAACTGTTCCCGATTTGGTCTGTTAGCCTTCAGACATTAATGAAAAAAGTGCAATCCAATCCCAACAGGGGAGACCTCTTGATTGTCTAACTAGCAGTTGAGTTGGTGAACCTACCATACCTTTATTTCTGTGCCCAAGTCTGTGCCTCGGGTAGCTTCAGTGGGTTCCAGGGGTCACTCCCATATCTGGAATCATTAACACTGAAGGTATCTGCCTGCCACATGGATGCAAGCACCCTTTGTTTTGTTGTGAAGCTTAGTACCGAAGTAATGTGGAAAAGCCTAGCAGGTTTTGAGTTGTTGAAGTCACCTGAAAGAGTGGTGGACGGAGACACATATGTCGTATGCCATAACAAACATTAGCAGTTTACTTTGACAGACGTTTTATGAACTTTACACTTTGACTTTCTTCATAGTTGTAGTTCACACTTTGACACCACATCGCTGCAGTCATTTCTATTCTTTTGATATTAAATAGTATATTGGTCGTATGGAGATGGCTCAGTTGCCATGACCACCCCCATTCTTTTAGTAGTGGTTTCACACAGTCGATCCCAATGAGATTAGGTCTCAGAAGATGGCGATTGTTTATTTAGATTAGATTAGTATTTGCCGATGCCAACAGGGGAGACCTTGGAAGAAGCCAGTAGATATTTTTTGAATTTGTTTTGGACCTTTGTGGTGGGGTTATGCCACAGACCTTTGGGTTTCGTGGCCTTTTGTACAGGTTTAACACACCTGGGGGCCTTATTTTCCGTTTTCAGCCAATTTTTTTCATTTTTGTTGTCACAAAAATGAACTCGTTCTTTTTCGATGGAAGCACTCGCTGGGGACCAGCTCACATAGGAAGGGGATAGGTAGTGGGGATAATACTGTAGTGAATAGGAGAAATTGGTGAGGGCGAAGTGTATACAGAGCCCGAACCTTTGATGACTATGAACGGAGGTTCCTTGTAGGGATGAGCTAGAGGGAGGACTGGAGAGGTCCCCTCTGTTGGTTCTGCATCCATTCCTGGTGGTTTTTCACATGTGTTTTTCGAACTTTTTGTTTCATGTGCTGTTGCATTCTTTTTATGGACACTACATTAGTTTTTCTTTTCACAGCCCTTAGTTTTGCCTGGAGAAGCAAAACCTAGGAGGGGGATAGTGTTGTGAGGCCATCCCCATTGACCTACATTTATCCTAGTCTAGGGTTAGCCTAGCTAGTACTTTACATTCGCTACACTTTGGACTACACTTGTACATTGGACTTCACTATTTCCTGTACTATAGCTCACATGATCGGTCAGCACCCAATCCTGTCATGTGATTACCTTTCCCGTCCCTGGCACGTGACCTAGTCATGTGATTATACATACTTACAGACTCTTACCATACTTATGATGTCATCAGGTCTAGACCACTACATCATAGTCTAGCCCCTTACATCACCTCTCTCATTACCATAGACATGTCCTTATTTAGTTATCAGGGGTACAGCACAGCATGGTCTGTGCACTGGCCTCTCTGCATATATAAAAGGCATGGTGAGATGGACTGGATTCCCTCCAGTCTTGTCAACCTGTGCATAGCCTGGATCTAAGGGGGAGCAG
>JBBPJV010000385.1:0-24539 GCA_038088915.1 Sutorius aff. eximius
ATGTCCGCTCATTCTTCTTACGGATGGAACCTTCTACAAGCTTCTACCGTATTCTAAATGACATCATAGGAACAGAAATTGCTAGTCTAATACTACCGTACATAATTGAAATCGTCTCGTTCTGTCACAAGGCTGTCAGTTTCTCTCCCTGCGCTACGTTTGTGGCGTCGGCAACAGTGGCTGGAAGTATGTACATGTGGCAAGTACCCACGTTGAATCCTGTAGAAGGTCTGAATTCGGTGATGTCATGCCATTCAGATGTACCCCTCATATCTCTAACTTACCACCCTTAAGTCACTCCGACAGTCGCCTCAATTCTTGTTCGGTGAACACAACCTGTTTCATCATCGCACGCAAATTACACACTTCCAACAAGAACTACCCTGTTACTCACAACTTTTAAGCGCCGAACAGGTGTCCTCTCTTGATCCTGGCAATGTGAGCAGTTGCATGCACAAAGTACCTTGAAGGCAATTAATATTTCCCACGCTTCTTCAAAGCAACTTGTACCGCGATATCTTACCACAGCCGCACCCAGTCCACCCATCTCCCTCCTGAACGCCAATGAAGACATTTCTCTTCAGACAGAGCTCATGTCCAATGATATTGATATGCAATGTATCCTTTCGGACCCCCTTCGTGACCTTGATGAGCACCAGAGCACAATCACATTCGGGCTATGTTCGCATAAATTGGTACGAGCTTTATACTTCCATCGCCAATGCTTGTAACCAAGCCATCTTTGCAGGCTGATCTAGGGATATCGGAAGGGCTTCACGTACCTGGTGATATCGTCCCCCAGGCTCATCTCAACACACGTGGAGCGCCCCATGGACCAATTTGCAGAGTACGGCCTGTGGAGATTGGGACTCGACGTTAGTATTTTTCTCACGAGCAAACGAAAGTGTCAGTGTCTAACACTAGTCACCACTGCTTGCCTACAGGGACGTACCTCGTATCAAGCCGTCGACATCAGTGTGTCCAACCGCGACGGGCGGCCACACTAAGAAGATCCGAAAGATCGACAAGATCAAGGGAAAACTTGTCGAGATGCTGCGTGAGCCATTTAATTGCGTGACACATCCCCAATCAACTTTTTACTTTATGCAGGTGATGTCGACTTCGAGCTTTCCAACGGTCGTCTCCCTTGATCAACTCTTGAGCGGGATTTGCGGAGAAAGGGTATATAATTGTCAACTGGCCCCAAGGCGTTTGTCATGAAAGAGACAAGGGAGTGTTCGGCTTGAGCGTAGGGGACGTGGACCGGCTCCACAACGTGCTTTTTCTTGACGAACACAGGCTACGATTTGTTCAACGTGGTGCTGGTAAGTTCGTGTGCATACCGTGATGCTATTTCAGGCTTGTTGAAGTTACTGCTAGAATCATTGGGCAGCAGTAACGGGATCACCTCCCCGGCCAATGTGTTCAATTTGGACAGGACACACGAAAATGATCGTTCAAGTGTGCTGATAGTAGTACTGAAGCCGCCCAGGTTTACGGTGACTACAGCAGGAGAGTATCTACAACCCCATCGTAAGCGGCAACGTGTTTAAGCGCGTGCCAACCCACACCTTTATTTCCATAGACATAGTCAAATCGTACTATCCCCATCCGTATGCTCTCACCGGTTTCGCCCGTCGGAGGGGTGTGGCCGTAGTCATTGAGTATCGGGTGTTATGGAGGATCGATTTAAGTGTATGTATATTACTACACCTAATAATAGCATCGTTTATCGAAGGCGAGAAATTTCGTGCGTCTAACTCTATCCCACATTAGCCCGTAAGTATCTCACTTTAGATCCTTCTTCCCCCACAAACACATCGCGTCACCATAGCTACCTCGGCGAGTCATGTCAAGTGTCAAACCACCGCAGTCCGACAATGACGGTCCCCAGCCACATCTGGTAACCTCAGTGCAAGGTGGCGTCATCACGTCGCTCGCATGTCTCCCCGATGGACGAGTCGTCGCTGGCTTCCAGGACGGCACCGTGAGGATCTGGAATTTAGACAGGGGGGCGAGAAAGGGGACACCGATGGAGCACGAGTGTGAGGTAAGAAGTCCGTCAAAGTGTGGAAGGCCGAATCGAATACGCTTCTCCGAGAATGGGCTCATCCCGGGGGCTACCCCAGGGTTGCCATCTCACCCGACGATCGGTACGTCGCGATTGGTACCCAGACTGTGAGTGTCTATACCACAAAAGGGGAAACGGTCCATCACGAAATCCCGGCCATTTCGATGCTATTCGCTCTGTCTCTTTCTCCCCTGACAGTGCCAAGCTGGCTTGTGGCACAAATGTCGGTACCCACCTGTATGACGTCGAGCGTGGCGAGCTCATCCTCCGGGCGTTCGTACGCACAGGTCGAGTCTATTGCATACAGTGGTCACATGATGGCTGCAAGCTCTTCTCTGCCCCGGGTGACAGAACAATTTGTTGTTGGGATCCTGATACGGGGGAGCATATTGGACAACCATGGTTGGACCACACAGAAGGCGTAAGCTCTATACCCATTTCTCCTGGTGGGTCGATCCTTGCGAGTGCATCCTGGGATGGCACCATTCGTTTCTGGGATGCAACTCCTAGCAATCCTGTCGGACGACACATACGACATCCCACAATGCTTAATGCTGTTTGTTTCTCTGGTGAATTTGTCGCATCCGCCGGATGGGATGGAGAGCTATATTTGTGGCGAGTGCATTGGCCGGATTTAATACGGGTCAAGGTAACTACTTGCCCAAGGCGAATGCTGGTGGCAGATGTGCTCATTCTTTGCATCTTTCAGTCACATCGAGCTTCCAATCAAATCAGCACTTTCAGCGCCGATATCTCCCCTCCACCTGATCTCACACCATATATCTCTAGGGACGATGGTCAGTGTTTCGCTGGGGGTGCTTTTGGGGATGTCTATAGATGTCGCTATATTGCTGGCTCCAAGCCGAAGGAGGCCGGTCACGGGTATCCCTTCCGTCTGTTGGTTGTTAGTTACACCGTGCTAGGTTGCAGTCAAAGCTTCCCGGTTCCGAGTTACAATAGGTGAAGATACTGGTGGTAGACATATCAAGGTGATCCTCTTTTCTTTACTAAGAGATATGATCTAACTTATCTTGTAGGTGTTGAATCGGGAACTCAGCATTTGGAGAAGACTCAAGCATGCTAATGTTGTTCCGTTCATGGGAATTGCATACGGCTTTGGAATGCGGGGTGCAATGTCGTTGGTGTCGTTGTGGATGCCGAACCAATCTCTTTACAACTTCTTGGCCAAGCATGACGAAAATCTAGGTGTGGCACACCGACTCCAGTTTGTGCGCTAACTTGAGGTTCACCCTTTCACATCCGCTAATCTCGCAAGTACTATAGCTACTGGACATTGCCAATGGACTGCACTACTGTGCGTAGTTGTTGTCATCTCACGAACTCAAATAAAGTAATGCTCAGCAGTCCATTCTTTCACAATTGCAATTGTGCATGGTGACCTGAATTGCGTACGTTTGGTATAAAAATCGGTGTGTATTTGGTCTGAAAATCAAACAGAATAATGTGCTTCTCGATGTCGATGACACCGCCCGGTTAGCCGATTTCGGCTATGCTTCTTTGGCGGGAAGTACTCCCGAAGGATTTGCCTATCTACAAAGGTCTACTGTACGTCCGGGTGCCCTCCGTTGGGTTGTGCCAGAACAAAGTCAACTCGATGAAGAGTTTGTTCGGACAACCAAGAGTGATGTATACTCCTTTGGCCGTGTCGCTCTCCAGGGAAGCTCGCTCATTATAAATGCCAATTCCACTCTGACATCGCCTGTAGGTTATATCGGGGAAATGACCATGGTCAGAGGTTCGGGGAGATGCAGCCGTCGCCCTACGTTTGGCGACAGTTCAAGAGCCTGGTCGACCGGAATCCAGGGCAGTGACTCACATTGGGGTCTAATTCAACGTTGCTGATCACCAATAAACGAGCGGCCAGTTGCGGAGACAATCTTCACGATCGAGCAATCGCTGAGGGACTGCCCACAGTCCCCGTTACTTCATGATTTTTTGGTGTATGACTTCAGTCAAACTGAGACGCTGGTGGACTTGGACGAGTCGTGGTCGCCTCTCAGCCAAGGTGTCATAGAGGGTTCAAGGAGTGATATCGATGTCCCTAACAAGTGCAGTCACAAAAGGTATATACTCACAATTATATCGGTGCAGTCCGATGGTGCTAATGTTCGATATCCCATTATACCGTCAAGCCCTTATCCCTTTCTCTCCAGAATGTGAGCACGCTAACCGATTTTCCTAACGTGCACTTACTGTATCACTTATCCTTTATTATAATAAAGGCAAAGGGGTATCTGATCTGGATGTAGAAGGCCCAGACAGGCTAGTAGAATTGGCGGACACAAAAGAGGAGGCATATGCGCCTGCCGATGGGCTGGGCTTGGGCAGGCTCCGAGAGAGCGGTTCTCCCTGTGCTACGACAGCCGGGAAGCGGCCAATATTCAAGGGGATAACGGCGGAAGCATATGTAGACAATCCTTGCAAAAGGCTGCGTGCATAGCACCTCCCGCGACATGTATTCATCCAATTTGGCCTTGTTGACGAATCATGATGTGGGTAGTCATTGTACTGTGGGTCATTTGAATATTGTACCATCATAAACCCGTTGTGCGATCTACAACGACAAGCATTGACTAGCAAGCATTGCAAGGCAGAGCGGTGCCAGATAGTTCAACCCTTTGCCTTGAATGTGGATCCCTTTGAAGTATGCACGCAGTTCCTAGGTCACCCTCGAAAACTCAACGCGTGAGTACTCTCTTTTAACCAACGTTTTCTGCCACCCAAGCAATGTACCGATGACCCTCACTGTATTTCAAGTTCTTACACCATTCGCCATTGCCCCACAACGTTTCATCGACGGTCCCTCTTTGGTGGTATTTGCAGAACGCGGCAGTCATTCAGAGAGTAGTCGGGTACGCCCTCGAATATTTCTCGACATGTGGGGAGGACTTGTGGGAACGCATAATTGAAGAATGTCAAAAGGTGTCTTTTTTTCCCTTCTTTATATGGTACACTTGGCACGGGACAGCGCGCGCCAGATGGAGTGCGTCACGGGCTGGCGGGATTCGTTCTTTTCTCGCCGCTTCTCTTGGTCTTTTCATTGATCATCTTTTTGCAAGGGCTCCATTAACCACCGGATCAACATTCTCCATCTCCTCGAATCGCTCTGCGAACCACCACTTTCTGATTCGTCCTTGTACGTCTCCGCCTTGCACAAGGTTCCATCGGTCTCAGCTTGTCTGGCCGTTGACTCCTTGTACCAGACATTCCGAGCAAGCCGATTTGTCTTTTTATGTTGATCATGCCCCTCGAGGCCTCGACTAGATCGTTGGTTGCGTCATTCCGGTGGGGTGATAAGGACTTCCGAACCTGACGAGCTCGAAACAGGTCCGTCCTGCCATTCTCTTGTAGGATTCCCCTGCATCCACCTCTGACATCCGCTCTCAGGTCCTCGAGGATTGGCACACAAAATGGATCATCGAGCTTCAGCGAGTCGATGGGGTGATGCAGGTCTTCTCTTCCTGGCAGGTGCAGGTTGCTGAGACGTCGGAAGCCTCTACGAGTGTCCTCACCTCGCATCCACCTCCTCGTGCTGCCACAGCTCGGGAGTGATGCTCACCCGTCACGTGGCGAGGCCCTTGAGTGGATTGAAGAGGGAACGACATAAGCGACTTCGGGAGCGATGGTGGGTTCAGGCGCAGCCCCAATGCTTGTCACATGATCATGCCCCATGTCCACGCTTCCCCTTCCCCTGCTGCAGGCTCGGGACCAGGCTCGGGTTCGGGTCTGCGGGCTATGCCGCCTACGTACTCGCTGCATTTCTGCCGTTGAGCAAAGGGGAGAACTCCGAGCTGTCGCTGGATATCGAATTTGGGAACGAGTGGGAAGCGACCGGCGATTGGAATGGAGACGATGTAGAGGTGATTGTTGAAGAGAAGGAGTTGTGTTATCCCTAGTTAAGGCGACGGGAAGGGGAAGTTCAATCACACGAAGTTAGAGGGGATGGGGGAGTATAGGAATTTGCCGAAGGAGAAGATGGAGAAGCGCTGATGGATCTTTCGTAGGTGATACATGTCCGTGCGACGCGGCTAGAGTCATTGCTCCTCTGTCTTATTATAGTGATCAGGACTTGACCAGAGCTGCGTTCGGCCACGCTAGGTTCCTTCCCAGTGGCTCCGCCACCATCACAACCACTGGCGCATCCCACGCCGGACGCGAAATCCCAGAGCGCTCTTTCGCTGCCCTCTCCGACCTAGACGGTTATGCTGCACAACGATACCATCGATCCGGCACATAGTGTCCTGTTGGGTGTCCTCAGGTCGTCCCCCGAAGACTCAAACTATGAATGCTTTCCGGTTCACCCAATACTTTTGGTTACCGTACAGTAGATATCTCCTCTCGTGATCACTCCTGATGTCGCTCATACCTGCCACACAGGTATTCGTGGTTGGTCGTGTTGTAAGCACTGATGGCACTTGCGTGACGGATCGCGTCGGACGAAACTTTTTAACGGGCTTTGAGACCGCCAGGCGGTAACTATGTCTCTCTACTTGGTCCATTTAGCTGACACCTCGAGCCTCCGCGCCTGGTGTCTACACGAAGTTTGCGAGTTCCACTATGCACCCCATCTCATCGTCCCATCTTGGATCGCTTACCAATGTCCACTTGACTCGGCCGTTGCAGAGTCAGGTGGATCGGTGAGCGCTATGTAGCACCACACGAGGAGACCATCTGACGCACGGGATTGCAATTGGATGCCGTGAAAAGGCGCCACCCAGAAGTTAGTCCAAGCTCACCGCATGAGGGTGTGGTGTTCATGTGAACACGTTTAGCAGCTTTTTCACCCGTGCCGGGTTGATGTCCAAGGCTTGTTACCAATTTTCCACACACGACGTGTCGCTTACGCGCCTAGTTTGATCAGCAGATCTTGAAGGACAAGATTAAATCATGCTTGCATATACATCCACTCGTGAAGAGGCCCCACGAACACTCAAGACAGATGCAGATTAACTTCGGCTTTGAGTATGCACGCGTATCGTTATACCGCGAGATGACGAATCCGCTTGTCGAAGATAGTTCAGGGCATGATAGTGGCTGGATGTGGTGACTCAAAGACAATCAAGCGCGCTGAACAAACGCCACTGCATTCCCATGAATCTAGCGCTTCGCTGATGCATTATTTATATAAGCTGACCTAGTTCTCAGTGCTTCTGCGCTGCTAGCCCATCTGAAGCTCGCCGGCTCCAAACATCTTCCATCTACCTACCAGTGGCACTACCATGTCAACTTCATCACTGCGACGATCTGACGGCGGTGGTCTTCGACCGTATAATGTGATCCCAGCTCACAACGATCGTATCAGGGGGCTCTTGCTTCTTCCTAACAAGCCAGAGATCGTGACCGGTTCTAATGACGGAGATATCAAGATCTGGAATGTAAGGAGTGCGAAACAAGAGGGGTCATCGATGAAGCACCGAAGCCCAATAGTTGGTCTCGCCGTCACCAGGGATGGAAGGATTATTAGCAGCGGTGAAGATGGGAGCATCAAAGTGTGGCACGCCAAGTCGCACCAGCTTATCAAGGAATGGACTCACTTAAACCGTTGCTCTGCATTCACTACCTCACCGGACGCTGCATTAATTGTGGTTTCTCACCGGAACGTGGCGATCTACGATATGGAAGGGAGACAGGTGAAAAGGCCCATCGAAGTCGGTAAAGAAATTTTATCGATGTGCTTCTCTCCCAATGGCAACCAACTCGCATGTGGCACTCTTGACGATGTCCGCGTATATGACATTCACAGTGGTAGACTCCTTCTTAATCCCATAAGGGGCCATGGAGATCGAGTCCCCTGCATCTTGTGGTCACGCGATGGCAGCAAGCTCTTCTCTGGATCTCATGACAACACGATTTGTTGTTGGAATTCTACTACAGGGAAACCTATTGGAAAGCCATGGACAGGGCACACTTCCGGCGTGGAATCCATCTCCCTTTCTCCAGATGGGTTGACTCTTGCAAGCGCGTCCTGGGATACAACTGTTCGTTTCTGGAACGTGACTACTGGCCGTCCAGTTGCAGAACATTTGAAGCTTGCTGAACATGTACTAGCAGTTTCTTTCTCTCCCACTGGCGAACGCGTGGTGTCAACGGGAATCCATGGGAACGTATATTTGTGGGATCTACCTTGGGTGAATGCTATGGTAAATATACCGTTCATGTGTGTTTCTAGACTGGCGCTTATCACCCCGCCATAGCAGCCGAGCGGACATGGTCATGACGTACGCTATTTTGGATTTTATGTGCACGCCGCTCTCACTTTTTAGATAGATCCCTCCGTCGCTCCATCCCGCAGAACTAGTACGAGGCTCCGACCCGCCTCCCTACGTGAGTATTTGCCAACGGGATCGTGTGTTTGGTTGTTCACATTTCCTCGTAGAAATCCTCGACGCCATCCTATTCACAAACCCCGTCCATGGATGCGTTGGAACAGCAATTTCGAACATCAAGCATCAAGTATGTGATTCTCTGTCCTCTACTGATCCTATGTCATGGTTTGACTTCATCGACAGTGAAATCTCGCTTCCGCCAGACCTTAAGCCTTACCTTTCCAGATTTAGCAATCAAAGTTCGACCAGAGGACACCTTGGTGATGTCTATAGATGTCAGTACCGTCGTACTTCAGGTGCAAAGGAGGTTCGGAAAACGTGTATAATTCGTGGTTGCCTATCACTTACCTCCCCTCCAGGTTGCGGTGAAGGCCCTGCGGTTTATCACAATAGATGATAATGGTGATAAATATCTCAAGGTAACAATTTCGGCTTCGTTGGACTTCATCATATGTAATACAACCTCATACAGATGTTCCATCAAGAGCTTGAGACCTGGACGAGACTCGAGCATCCTAATGTTGTTCCGTTCCTGGGCATTGCAACCGGTTTTGGGATGCAGGGTGCAATGTCTTTGGTGTCATTGTGGATGCCGGATGGATCCCTTCACGGCTTCCTGGCCAAGCAAGGTGACAATCTGGGTACTTTTCATCGGCTTCACATTGTATGTTCATTGACGTAGTTTACTGTCCCATCCTCTGATGCTTGCGCGATAGCTATTGGATATTGCCAACGGGCTGCGCTACCGTGAGTCACTGTTGCCACCACTGAAGTCCAAAAAGAATAACGTATCGCAGTACACTCATCTGGAATCGTGCACGGTAACTTAAACTGCGTGCGTCACGATATAAACAACAGTGTTATCCTCTCACTAAGCACGAGCAGAATAACGTCCTTCTTGACGGAAACCGCACTCCACGTCTGGTTGATTTCGGCTATGCTTCCTTGGCGAAGGACATCCCTAAAGCGTTGGCTTATCTTCAAAAATATGGAATCCAATCGGGAGCCTTGCGTTGGAATGCACCAGAGCAATTTGTCCAAGGAAGGCCGTACAGTCGGACAGTAAAGGACGACGCGTATTCCTTCGGATGTGTTGCTCTCCAGGTGGGAGTATTTCAAATCGAGGAGGGATCCTTTCTTACTCCACCCTGGTTCATTCGCAGGTATTGTCCGGAAAACAGCCATGGTCAGAAATCCAGGAAGATACAGTCGTCTCCTACCACATGACATACGGGCACAAGCCGGGTCGACCAGCGTCTCGAGCGATGGATGACTCGCACTGGAGCTTTATTCAACATTGCTGGTCACGATTGGAGGAGCGACCCTCTGCGGACATGGTCGCCTCCACCATCCAACAATTTTTGAATGATTTTTCACAGCCCCAGCCTAACCGCAACTTGCCAACACAACGGTCCGGCCGGGTGGACCCCCCCGTGGGCGGTTCGTTGTCGTCTTTCTACCAAGGTACTACAGAAGGCACAGGGAGGGCTACCAGCAACCCTGGCAGGGATAACCAGACAGGGTACGTTCCAATGGTAGCGTCGATTTGAATTAATCATGCTGACCTCCCGAATTGCAGCCACCCATCGAGGCCTTACTACCCCCCCACGACGTGAGCATTGTGACATTCAGTGATTCCCAGCCCATTAACACGTATATAGAACAACCATGCCATCGGCCCCTCCTCTAGGCAGAACCCCTTCCTCCTACAGTACATCCGCCACTCCAATGTTCCGTTCGACTTCTTCAACTGAAGGTAAATATAGATTCATGACCTTTATGCTCTGTTCTCTCAACAATGGTGTTAGCATCTCCATCCTCGCAATTCCCTGCCAGTGGTCCCGCATATGCAAGGGGATCAGCAATGCCTTATGGGGAAAACCCCCAAAGGAGGGGACGACGCACATAGGGTATGCCGGATGGTACATCTTCTCGGCCGAAATAACTTCTCTGGGTCAAATAGTAGCACGGATGGTACATCCATCCCGCGGCGAGACCCATTTCCGATACGTACATTGTATTAGTAACCATAATTCCGAAGTCCGATGTGAGATTTTGGCTGACTGTGGAAAAAGGGTGCGCGACTAATCGAAGAACTAACTATGAGTTGTTAGTCCGAGTGAATACACTATAAATGAATAGCTTACCTCAGTCGCGCATAAGACAACGGACTGAGGTGTACGAGTACGAAAAAGGTCTAACTTATATACGTCAAGCAGAAAGTTGATCGCGTGGGTCTCGGAAAAGATCCAAATAGTCCATGTCACGGAAGTAAGATGAAAATGCATGATCGTGTGATATACGCGAGATAGCGTAGTCCATGGGCGGCAACCCGTGGACATCGGGTCGCAGTCATGGTTGCGCGCGCGCTTGCTATTCCAACATCCGATTGAGCCCGTCTCATGCTGGTAGATTCGCGAGTGTTGAGCCACCTTGGATGCATCACGACGAGGGAGCGGCGTATGATGAATAGCCATCCAGGCTTGAAAGACACCTCCAGAAGACAGGGTACATGATTTTCGGCCAGCCTTGAAGGAGACAAAGACAAAGGAGTATCGGAACTGAGCACAGCACACATACGGGCTCCGCGATGGACTCTCCGTTAATGAACCATCCCGGTCTGGTTCGTTGTAACGGATGCACTACCATTGTAGAATTGCTGATTCCCGGACCAGAACACATGAATGACATTTGCTGATCGACGCGTTGAGCTCGACCAGCTTACAGACGACCGAAATCTAGAGTAACTCGAACGAAAGCCTACTATTTGCAAGGTCTCAACTTGAAGAGAGGGTCGATGATCGATGAAAGTCCAAGCTTGTTGGGTGTGGGTTCATGGCAAGGATTTGAAAATCCTAGTTCCAGTAAATGCGCCGAGGGCAAACTCACCTTGGAGTTGGATCAACATCGTGATCATCCAGGCAAGTCAGTCAGGCTGGCACTGGCAGGATTGATCAGCTACTCAATGAAAAATGAGGCGATATCGCGTTGCCATGACTCTACTGGCGCTTCGTGGTGTATATAAGCTGCCGGTTTTCTCATGTCCTCAGTCTTTCCTTTTTCCCATCAATCCTCCCCCACGCACTTTTGCGATCGGGCTGAGCTTAACCCGCTGGCAACCAATTGCTATAGCGTCCGATCATAATGTCGGACGAGGATGCTGCCGTGGTGTCTGACGACAGCCCTCAGCCACATCTAGTAATCTCGGCAAACAAACACAACATCTACACCCTTGCATATCTCCCGGACGGACGACGATTTATCACTGGTTCTGATAACGGAACTGTCAGAGTCTGGAATTTGCACAGCGGGGAGCGGGAAGGGATACTCGCACAACACAAGAAGGGGATACGCAGCCTCACTGTGACCCAAGACGGCGCAAAAATCATTAGCAGTCATCGGGATGGGGAGATCAAAGTGTGGGACATAGAATCACACAAACTTGTCCAAGAATGGACGCACCAGGCTAAACCGACGGCAACCCCTGACGTTTTCTTCTCGCCGGATGACCGACACGTTGCGGTAGTTCGCGGAACTGTGACGATCTTTACCACAGAAGGGGAAGAGGTCACCCATCTAGATGCCGACAGCGGTACCGTCTTCTCCGTCTCCTTCTCCAGGAATGGGAACCAACTAGCCTGTGGCACTCGTGACGGGAATGTCTATGTATACGGTGTCCGGGATGGCGACCTCTTGCTTGGTCCATTGAAAGGTCACAAAGGGTGGGTCAGTAGTGTCCGGTGGTCGCGCGATGATGCCATGATCTTCACTGCGTCGCACGACAAAACAATTCACTGTTGGGATACCAGTACGGGCGAACTTCTCGGACACCCATGGTTAGTTCACACCGACCTCGTAAGCTCCCTCTCCCTTTCTCCGGATGGATCGACGCTTGCGAGCGCGTCTTGGGATCACACTGTGCGTTTCTGGGATGCGATCTCTGGTGACCTCGTCAACAAGCATCATCTACGGCACGACGGACCCGTATCCACCATATGCTATTCTCCTTCTGGTGAATTCCTCGCATCAGTGGGGTTGAACGGAGAAACGCGTTTGTGGCGAGTACCTCAGTTGTGTCCCTCCAGGAACCCGGTAAACATATCCGATGATCAAATGTTCTTATCGCCCACACTCATCATTCCCACTACTCTCAAGACGTTCCAAGTTCTGGATTCACACGATCTAGCCGCGTCCGAGCCCTGTCCTGCACACCTTCCTGAACTCAACCTATTGGATCTAGATCTCGATGTAAGCAATTACGGATCACAACTTCCTACTTGCTTGCTAACACTCTTTCAAAGCAATTGGTACTACCTCATCATCTTACCACAGCCACGGTGGTGCCAATTTTTCATCACATCGCCCACCTCCAAAAGGTAGATCCCGACGAAAGCTCACGCTTTGAAACATCTCCTATGACTGATGATGTCGATTTGGAGTCGATCCTACCGGACCTCTCTCTTGGGCATGAGGAATGCCAGCGCATATTTAACGTCAGGCTACGTAAATTGGTAAGAGCTTAATCTATTGTTAACTCATGGTTAAACACTCCGCCACGTCTTGCAGCTCGATCTCGCGGCCTCAAAAGGGCTACATGTTCTTGATGATATCATCCCTTTAGACACACCCGGGCCTGTCCAGAACAACCCATTCGTTACTTTGAAAAGTATAGCAAGTATGGAGTGGAACTCGATGTCAGTACGTCTCATAAAGATTGTTAACCTATATCCCTCCTGCACCGGCAAAACCGCTATGCCTGCCTCGGCTGCTCCAGGAGGTGTGAATGTAGAACTAATCACCATTGCCATCGACAGGGGTACCTCTCAGATTGAACGTTCGACCTCAGTTTTCCGATCCACCTCCAAAGTGGACCCTAAAAAGACCCACAAGATCGATAAGATCAAGGAAAAACTCATCGACATGTTGCGTGAGTCGTTTCATATCCATGTGTTCGATGATTCAACCATAACCACTTATGCTCCGTAGGTGATATCGGCTTCAAGTTGTCCAACGGTCGGTTGCCTTGGTCCACCCTCGAAGGGGACCTCCAGAAGAGTGGATATATAATCCTCAATTGGCCCCCAGGGGTTTTCCGTGATAGAGACAAAGGGATATCTGGCCTGAGCGTAGAAGATACAGACAGACTCCACGATGCACTTTTCGTTGATGAGCGACGCCTTCATTTTGTTAAATGTGACCGAGGTAAGCTCTTCTTGGTGATAACCACCACTAGCAGTGGGCCTTTACTAATCTCGAAGGAAGGACACGTTGAGCACGACGACGGACTCGCTTCATTGACACATAGGGCCTCCCGCTTGGACAAGTCCCGTGCATCTGATCAGTGTTATATTTCACTCTCGGACAAGCAACCGAGATTTAGAATTATCAGAGCAGAACCTTATTTGGAACGTCCCCGGAAGAAACGGCGTGTGTAGAGCGCATTTACCACAATGAAGGAAGAACCATGATCGAGGAACGACGTTCAAACCATTATAGTGCTTTTGTACAAGTATCATGTAGTGGCTAGCTGCCAGTCTGGCCTCGGGTGGCTGCCCTGCTCTAGCACTTTCGACAATATCACGATGTACAATACGTAGCTATGTTTCTGCAAGGGAGGTCAGTTGAAGCCTGTTTCAGAAGCACCCGTGGCATGCAAATGATGTCGATCCGACCTGAAGTTTTGAAGGTGGAGGAATCATATTTGTTTATGTACAGTTCTGGTCGGATCGTTCAAGTAAGTCGCTGACCAGAACCTGATCTAGGAGAAAGGATAACCTTTCCGATAGCGACCCACAAGTGGTCATCCGGGACGGTGCCAGAACCCAAACTCAAGTTCACATTCTTCCTGGCGGCGCTCTTCGATTTCGGGACAGCAGGCTCATCACCAAAGCAAGGATGGCGGTCCCTGGCCCCGGTACCGCTCGATGGACACGAAGTATGGCGCAAAGCTTGGAAACCCGCAACGGTCCAGGCCTACGTATGTCTTCCATCAATCTAATGTTTGCCGGGATAATCACAAAGAGTAAGCCCTTTGTATTGAACAAGGACACCCGGTTGGCCGAGCCCGCACCCCATACGGGTTGGCCTCAAAGGTCCGTTCAATCATGTTCCGTGGCTCACAAATTTTGGAGGGAGGGGTGTGTGTGTCGGGACGAATAGGATGATTGTAGGAATGTCCCGGGTCGTTGAATAGGGGTCAGACCCCGCAGAATGTATTGTGGAGCCTTGGGAGGGGCTATTTTGCCAAACATATAAGTGGCCCCTTCTCCCAGATCCCCTGGCTTTTCTTATCTCATCCTTCACCCACTCACTCAATCGCGTGCTTCATCATGACATTCTTCAAATCTGCGCTTTCCCATCTCTCTCACCAGTCGACGCCTGGCGTCACCACCGATATGTCTCTTGGATCCTGGTCCCAGCAATTACCAGTTCAACCCACTCGATTCGTCAAAAGAGTCGAGCTGTGCACTGCACTCACTACTGGCCAAGATGCCTGGGGGGTTCCAGTCGAGAAAACCCACCGCCACACATTGCTTCGGGTGTTCGTGGTGCCCACGTACGATAGTCCGGGTGGTTCAGAGGAGGCTCTCCTTGTCGAACGCGTTCTTTCCACTGGTGGGGCATACCATTCTGCGACTCCCATCTCAGAGACATTTTCCACTGGTGGATCCCTCTTCCATCCCGGGGTTCATGACCGCATGTGCGTCATCCATGGCGGCCCTTCGACTGCAGTCGCGCACCATCTCAAAGTCGATCGGACCCTCACATTTGGTGATGGCTCGCAGCCCCATCTCAGTCTCTCCCAGCTTGCACAGATCCTTGACTTTGTCAGTCGAATGACATTGCTTATCTGTGCGGGCGAAGATTGCAAGTTCCAGTCGCGCTCGTTTGCGTTTACATGTTTGGCTGCTTTGGCACCAACCCTGCCATGCTCGAGGTCTATGCCGAAAGAAAAGGAGGGTTCGGATGGACGGCATGAACCGAATGGGACGGGCGATATAATGTATGAGTTGAGCGCAGGGGTGTTTTTGGCGCGGGTACCATGGTTAGTCAACGACCTTGCGTCGATCCGAGCGGTGAGCATACCTTTCATTCAAGTTATACATTCAGATCCTGAGACCTTTTCCCCAGCTCAGAATGATCGTTGCGTTGAAAGGCGAACCCCGGGAAGGGGATATGATGGGACTTTGACAGTGAACGCATCACAACTCTTTCGGATTTCGGTTCTCATTGTGACCTCAAGGGTTTTACTGGTAGTATATTTCCATATCATTGATTCCTGTCGTCAGTCGAATAACATGTATGAAATCGGATTTAATTCCTGCAGCCGCAATGCAATGTACAAGTGATTACAGTGGGTAGCTTGTCCGAGGTCATACTGTGAAAGGCGGAGACAGGTATCTGTTTCGGATGGCAGGTCGACTCCCACCGTTGCGGCAGCGTAGAGAGAGGTCGACGACTGGTCGAACCCGAAGCAGCCTTCCACCTTATGCTGATACACGCTCAGCGAAATATGACGGATTGTAGGTACAGTGATGTTAGCAAAATTGCCATCCCCGTCTGCACGATGAGCAACCCCCTCCCCAATGAAAAGGTCAGCCTCGAATCAACTCCTGGCCCGTCAGACACATACGCGCAGATCTGGTGGACGATGCGGTCGCATGCGAACTTGCTAAAGCGCGGTACCTCTGGAGTTATGCAGGATCTTGCCGACCACGTTTTAGGACATATAATGTCTACCGCGCTGGCGAGGGACATCATGGTTGTGGAGCAGGATTTCCACTCAATAAGCTCGATTCCTGTGGTTCGCAGCGACCCCACTGCTTGAGTTTCCGTGACTCCCCTCGGACCTTGCTCAAAGATCGAGGATATAAGAAACTGGAGAGAGGGATACTCGCTGGGATGCAATGACGTAGCTGATCAAGAAGTGGGATCTAATGGCGAGTGAAATTGTGCGTGTTTGAGGATTAGATCACATCCGAGCAACTGACCGGTTTCGGTGCTACGAGATGGGTCAGAGAATCATCGCTAGCATTCACCCTTCTCAAGCATATACCAGAAGTGAACCGCGAAATATCATACATACTGGGCCTCGGGATCATAGGTATGGAACGGACCCCAGGTAGTAATACAAGTCTGCATCACGGCGCTTAGTACAAAATCTCACCTTTACCGGATGAGCTATCGTTTCCGCCTGATCTTTGGCAATGTTTAATCGTCCCGAGGACTTATAGACACAGCCAATGGCAACTGGATCCCACGGTCAAGTTCGCCGTCAATCATGGGGTTCATAATTTGTGTCAGCTGCCGGACAACGTGCTCGGTCTTGTCCGTCTTCGTCAACTCAAACTTTCCGACGAGTTCGAATAGAAATGCTTGGATCTCCAATACACTAAATAATTCCATTAGCAAAACAATTTCTCATGCAATAAAGGACGGAACCGTACGCGATGCGCCATCCCAAGCATGCCCGAGTACCACTAAGGAATGTCAACCTTGCGGCGTAGAAAATGTCAGCGAAAATATCTCGAAACGCGACAAGGAAAGGCACACAAGTTTGAATATACACCAATGCCAGTTGGCTTCCCTTCGTTCATCGCATGGCTTAACCAGCGATCAGGGTTAAACTCGTGCGCATCTTCTCCCCAAAGGTCCCTATCGCTGTCGTGCCACGTCTAATTAACCACACGAAACGCGTTTATCTGACAGGAAAATACCGATTGTATGCAGCAATAGAGACAAGGATTTGGGTGCCTTCAGGAACAAGGATTTCATCGATAAGATCTCCCGTTTCCGTGAGGATTGGTTTAGAAAGTGGAAGGATGTCATCCTGACAGGCTGTTCGGGGGATGTACGGAGCCACCGGGTGGAATCGTAGTCCTTCCTGTGTCAAGCAAACACGGTCGACGTAAACGAAAGCCCACGCAGGGGCTGGATTTTACCTTGACCACAGCATTCAAGTAAGGCATGGCATCCAAATCTGCAACCGTGAGCACTGGATCGCCACGTGCCTGGATTGTGACCTCCGCCTTCCTAATCTCATCCCGTAGTTTACATTGGATTCTGAGATTCCGTGCCAGTTCCAGTAAAATCCAGGTAAGACTATTTGCAGTGGTCTCATGGCCTGCGAATAGAAGCGTACTGGAACCGGGATTTTCGCAATCTTTAGTAATGGTAGATGGGAGAGGATCGTTGATAAAACCAACCGCATCTGTGATATCAACTCTTCTTCAGTCAACTTGTGCTTTGCATCTGCATCCATGTTGGCCCTCACTGCAAAGGAATCAATGGCACGACCGATGGCAAACGAAAAGAAAATAGCGAACCGAGTAGGGCGAATATATCGCGGTTGTCCTTTCCTTGCAATACAGCCTTTGCCTTCTCCCGCACTAATTCCTTTGCAACATGAGTAGCCATTTTTCGTACTTCACGCGCGCGTGCAATCCGAGAATTCGAACTATGATCGAAAATCCATTGGAGCAGCCACCTTGGAATAATATTCCAGGTTTGTTGTATGAAAATCTGCTGTACAGAAGGCAAACCGAAGACGTCACCACTGAGATGAACTTAACATAAGTTCTTGCGACGACCCTGGCAAGATAAGAGGGACACCAACAGAAATTGTTCATACACCTTTGCGAGAGGATGCGAATTGTTTCTGATGGAATCAAATTGGACATCAAATGCGGCTAAAAAAGTTATACATGATTGAGACATTCATTGGGATTGATCCAAGGAAAGTCATACCCTGACCGATTGCATCCAGGGCTGCACGGGACAGCCAAACTCGAACGTTAAGAATTACGGTCTGGCCATTATTATTTCCAATTATCTCCAACCATTTCATGCTTAGGGTCTCCGCGGTTTCCTTGAACATCGGCAAGAATGCCCTGGATTCTTTCACCCCAAATCCGGGAGCCATCGCACCCCTGTGCCGTTTGTGGTCCTCGCCTATTTGATGGTTATTACCTGACGCAATTCGAAGGGATGCGAGCTACCTTCAGCCCAGATAATCCCTCTCCCGTTTATCGTCCGCGAAGCCACACGGGTATTGGGCGGCCTCGGATAATTGTATGACGAAGTGTTCAGCATCTTCTGCAATGCCTTCGGGTCTGTGACTAGCAGTCGATCTTCCTACAATTTACCGAGATCTCAGTTTAGAATGCTGTTGATACGAAATAGTAGAGCCGATAGACTTACTCCGAAGATACCTTTGAACCGAACGACATTGCCATACAGACTCTGCCATGCAAAGTCTGCTTCACCAACAGGACGTTGGAATATCTCGAGCAGGTTACCTGTCAAGCATTAAGGACACAAATGTACAGGCACAGAAAAGCACCCTACCAAAAACGAATGACGGCGACTTTGGACGACGGATCATGGACAAACGTGGGCGAGTCAAATGCCTGAACAACACCCATACAAGCATCAGGGCGGTAAGGACCACCACTGTAGAGTAAACCATCGTGGGGTACAAGTGCGGACGAGTACCTTGCAGAAGGGGTTCTTATGAATAGCTTTATGAATCTCACCAGCTTTTATGAAATGCGGGGGATTTATGACGGATTCCAGCCAGGAGCCTTCTTCGCCGGAACTCGATCCTGACCGCATCGTATCATACCGTATCTCTTGCATCACACCCTATCGTCTCGGGCCAGGTTTCGTCAGAGTCGATGCGTAATCAATCGGCCGACCTCAACAGGCTCCGGGTTTCGACTTTTGGATTGAGACCACTTCGTTCTGTCAACTTACAGCTAGGGTCTCTCCGCATCGCAAGGACCCGTCGCCGCTGCTCGGCTACGTACCAGACTCGACTCAGAATATTCCCACCAAACTCTCCTCACCATCCGCCGCCATCTCTTTCAAAATATCCCGTGCATCCCGGGCAGGTCGCGAAATCGCAGGCCGCTCGTTTGCCGCGCTCTCTCTGACTTTGAGTGCCACGCTGCGCAACACCCCCAATTTGGCAAACAGCGTCTCGTCAGGCCGGACTTGTTCATCCGTGTCCTCTGAGTCGGGTCGGAGCACCGCAAGAATGGTGTGAGACGAGAGCGCGGACGGAGGCGTCCCCGAGACGAGATAGGCACTAGGCGAAAAAAGTGGGACGATCGTATCGCCGGGCAAGAGGAAGGAAACAAAAGCCTCACTTTATGACCGACTTGAGGGACCGTGGGTTCGTCGCCAAGGACGCGACGAGACTCGCGATCGCCTGGATGTAATGGTCTGTTACGCAAACGCATGAATATCGCATCGGTCATCGAGGGGGTAACACTATGACCTTCGTGTGTTCCACGGAATGCATCATGCACCAATTCAACACAGGTCTCCCTGGCCTTGTCACCCACACCACCATGCACGACCGCACTCCGAACGACGTGCGACAACGCCAACACAAAGCTCGCTGCGATTTCCTCCTCACTCCCTCGCGCGCCTCCAATGAGCTCCGTCACGACTGGATCCACACGTGCCTGACTGCGCATCAGAACACCAAGCGCATCCGCCGCGCGCGTGCGCACGATGATGCTTGACGGATCGCTGACAGACTTGACAAACGTCCGCTGTAACTGCGGGAAGAACGGCTTGACGTGGTTCGGAATCCTCTCCAACATCACGGTCAGCGCGGACAGAATCGCAGTCTTGACACCAGGTGGATAGGTCGTCGCTTGCGTGGCGACACGAATAAGTGGACCAGTGAAGGGAACGACGAACGGTTTGATGGCGGATTCGTCGGTGCGCTGGACGAGATCTCCGATCGCGTAGGCAGCGTTTTCGCGTTGCTCGTTGTTTCCCGTCGTGAGACCTGCAATGATGACGGGCACAGAGGGTGCCACACCCTTGGGCACACTGAACCCAGGAACCGTCCGCCCTGGAGCACCCGTCCCCTCGATAGTCCGGCGAAGCGGTACAACCAACGGCTCCAGTTCGTCCTTTGGGATAGACTTGACAAAGATATCAAACGCTTTCCACGCCGCAGTATGAACGTTGACCTCGAGATCGTCAAACAAGGAGATCAGCTGTCGGACCCAATCCACCCGGTATAATGACGAATCGAGTTCTGACTCCTCGCAAAAGACGGAAAATAGTTCGCAAGCGCTAGCACGACGCGCTGGTATATCGTTCTTGGTCCTGTTACATCCTAGGTCAGCCTACGACGGTGCCTATCAAAGGACACGCCATTGAGGGCAAATGCGCACCATCCAAGCAAGAGTAGCATCAGCGTATTCAACCCTTCTGGATCCCCGATCGATCCGAGCAACGCGCGCAACGCCTCGTCCAAAGCAACGCGCAGCTCTTCGTCCTGTTCGTTCTCCAGCACCTTGACCAACGCATTCAAGATCACCGTCAAACGCTTGCTGAGCGCGTTTCCGGCCACAGTAACGAGGGATGCGAGCGCGTGTGCATTGAACACCGTCATTGGCGTGGCGATCAATGTAGGAATCAGCACAGGGAACACCGTCGCCGCCCGAACCTAGCGCATACAGGCATCAAAACGCTGCCCATTAACCTGTCTCGCACAAAGAAGGGATTACTCACCGACATGACTTCGCGAAGAGCTTCAAGAGCGGTTCCAGAGCTCTCACCAGGTTGACGGAGGGCTTCCAGTAGAGTAGGAATCGTCTGATCGATGGCCTTGGCTCCGATATACTCCTGCAGTGTGTCAAACGCTTTCGCCGCTGCCGCCCTGACGGTCGCGTCGTCATCGACAAGCGATGTCCGGACCATGTTGATAATCTCGCTCTCATGACCCTCGCGCTGTGTATCGGTCGTACTCTCCCTACGATAATTCAATAAGGAACAAAAACGGGATCGGAGACGAGAGATGGACACACATGATGTCCGACAACATGAGGCACACGCCTTGACGAGTACGCGCATCTGGCGACGCGAGCGTACTGTGCAAGATCGGAAGGATCTCGCCCAAAATCTTTTCGCCAAACTTGCGACACAGCTCGGCGGTCGTACGTGTTGCGGTCTATACTTGTCGGATGAGGAACGTGGAATCATGCAAGTAAAGATAGCAGCGCCGACCTCTTGCTGCTCAAACTCGTCGCTCGAACACAGCTTGACAAGCTGTCCAACCAACTCGGGCAAGATCTCGCGCACTGAAAAGAGATGGAAATGAGCGGGTCCTTCCCTTGTTTAAACTCGTCCTCACCTGTTCTTGGCGTATTGTGCACGAGTGCCTTCCAGATATGGATGGATGACTGACGAACGAAGGTGACAGCGTCTTGTCTCGCCAGGTACAGTGCCGACAGAATACGATCACGTCGTTCAGCGCCCAACACTTCCGTCAGCACACGACGGGAAGACTCTGCCACAGCAGCTTCGGCCATCTCTTCGTCATCCCCAGTCTCGGCCTTGCTCGTAATCCCAGACACCTTGAACAACAGCTCTCCTACCAGCGTGATCGAGGATTGCTAGGAGACCGCGTCAGCGCAAAACGAGACACAGAAGGCAGAAAAACCCAACCCTGATTCGCCACCTGGGGTCAAACATTCCCTGCTCCAGTTCAGGCAACAACAAATCGATTGCCTTGCTCGAATAATTCGTCACGATCATCCTTCCAGCCCGCATCGCCGCCTCCCTTACGTGCTCCTCCGTATCCGACAGCCCACTTAGAATCGGCGCGATGATCTTGGGTAGGTGCGGCTGGAACCGGTTCCCAAACGTTGCGGGCAAATAAACAAGGAGCGACATGAACCCTTCGCGGACGGTGCTCCGTGGCGACTGCGCGTTGGCGATGATGTCTGGCAAGAGCCCCTCGAGGCGTTCCATACCCAGACCCGAGAGAACCTCGCTCAGGCCTTGCGCGGCGCCCTGTCGATCGACGCCAGACGTCTCCGTCTTGAGTGTCCTCAGCAAGCCAGGGACGAGATCTGGGAAATGAGTCTCCCCGAGTCGTTCGACGAGCGTGCCGAGTGTCTTAGCGGCGGTCGCGCGCGCTTCAGGGACCGGATCGACGAGCACGATGTGGACCATGGGCAACAGACTCGACAAGTACGGCACGAAATCTTTCGAATCCGTCAGCGACGCCAAGTTACCGACGATCTGCGCCGCCTTTTTCTTCCCCTCCGCCCCACGTTCTCTCAGCCCACGCTCGATGATCGGAATGACCTACGAAACCGAAAACCGTCAGTACGCCTCGCCTTCAAAAATGAAACAAACAACACACGAGCGCGAGCGACGAATGATCGATATAATGCATAAACGATGTCCTCAACAAGGCCGACAACGCGTTTGTCGTCTTGCCCGGATCCACGAGCGCCTTGAGCAACGTCGGGACCAACGCCTGAATCTCCGGATTATTGATCACCTCTCCAAACTGCTTCAGACTCTTGTTTGCAGATGCCTTGACCTGTGCGTGCGTGTCCGTCAGCACGCCCGTCAACCGTGGTATCACAATCGGGAGCGAGAGCGAGAGCTGGCGCGGCGAGCAGTAGGCCATCATGCCCAACAACTCGATCGAGCCTTTCTTGGACCGCCACTGTTTCTCGTCTATCCCAGAGAGTAGCGAAGGCAGAATGAGCTTGACGCCGTACCCGGACATGTTCCCCATGATCACCCGCGCCGTGTCCTGCGCCGCCTCGCGCACGTCCGCGGTGCCATCCCCAAACGCGGTTAACAAGATCGGGAGGATGAAGGTGATGTACGGTTCGAACAGCCGTCCGAGCGTCGATGAGAGCGTCTCGAACGCAAACATGGCACCTTGGCGCAGCTCGAACCGCTTCTTATCCTCGGCGGCGGCGCGCAGACGCTCAGTCACGTCGTACCGCTTCATCGCACCAATCCCGAGCCCCTTGATCGCCCCTGCGAGACCATAGGCCGCACCTCGCCGCGCAGCATACTTGGGCGCGTCGAACAACGTCCTAAACAGCCCGTCGATCAGCCGACCGCTCCGATCCTCGCCCATGAGCGTCACGAGCGGGACGAGACAATCCGAGACCGCCATCTGCACCTGCTCCGATGGTGTCTGGAGCGCATCCACCAGACGGTCCACGATCCCCGGGATCCGTGCGTCGGACGGGGCAAGGTGCCGCGCCGCGCGTCCAAACAAGATCACGACGGCCTCTTTGATCTGGTCTCCCATCTCGTTCGCAGGACTCGACCCAGAGAGGTGCGTCTCGAACGTGGCGAGGAGCCCCGCGAGCTGGGACGCCCCGTGATGGTCGATGACTGCCGCACCGGCCCGTAACATCTCGCGTCGCACCTCCGATGAGCGATCGCCCAGCGCCTCGTCCTGGATGAGGAACGTAAAGAACGGCGCCACCTGCGTTTTGGGGAACGCCGGCGCGAGGTGTGCAAACGTCAACGCGATCGCAACTCGCGTCGGCCACGGATCCGCACGGTCCAAGCTCTGCGCGATTACCATCCCCTATGTTTCGTTCGTCAAGATCATCCCTGCGACTCTCCGCGACGAATACGTACGTATTCATCAAATTCCGGTGCAAGAATCTTTGCCTGTGCAGGAAGGGATCATCAACACACGATCAAACGGAGACGATCAACGATGCACCTTTTCTCGATACAACGCCTGCAGCGCCCCGATCGTCCTCTCGCCCGTCTGGGGATGATGCTCAACCGCATCTGCAATCGCAGGCGCCGCACCCGTCCTCACGTACGCGTTTTCGTGACCTAGTGGACATGTCAAAGGAAAAGCAGACGCCCCCCAAACGACGCACCCAACAGGTCGAGCATATCCCCCAAGAACCCCTCAGCCACGTCTAACCCATTATCTTCCCACACATGGCTCGCCAACCGCGCGTTCTGCTCGTCCTCGTCATGACACGCGACCCACAAGGCCGGCGACCAATCCAGCTCGGTCAGATCAAACGACTGCCAGATACGTAAGGACCACGAGCGTCGAGATACGACAGTCCTTACCTGGAGCGCTTGTAAACATGCGTTCCGGACGTACGTTTCCTGGAGAAGCATTCCCTCGATCAACACCTCCACTTCCTCCCGACGCGCGTTCCCCTGGATCGCCTCGCCCAGATCGATGAGGAGCGACGACGCGTCCTTGCTCAACCGCGGTTGCGTCCTCACCACATACAACACGTGTTCGAGTGTCGTCCGCCGCGGAAAGGCCGTGTCCGAGACTAGACGCAACGTGAGTGCGA
>JBBPJV010000386.1:0-24485 GCA_038088915.1 Sutorius aff. eximius
GGAGAAAAAGGTTACCAAGGCGTCCCATGAACTGTCGTAACAGGGTGGTGTTGAATGTATAGGAGTTGGTTAGAGGGTTCAGCAAGTGGCGCGACATGGCGACTTAGTGATGCGTGCATCACAAGGCTTAGGTAACACGTTTCCACTGACTGGGGACAGTCAGTAGCCAAGTCCCCCATGGATGTAGGGAACACCGGTTCCCTGCATATGTATTGCGCACACCATCACACTTCAGTCCACTCCCGGTCCTCTTCTAATCATCCATTCCGCTCATTCCGCATGTCCCTATCCCCCTGTTGGTGAGTTATTCTCTTAATTCTCACAAACTGTTAATACAGTACAATGTCAGGCCCGGTTGTGTCATGTTTACATACCATTGGGTTTTGGCTGGGTTACTTTATATACATTTTCTCGCATCGTAGGTAGTGTTTCCGATACCCGGAACAGTCCGGGTCCGATATATCTTTGTACTCATGCCCAAAAAGGGGATTATCTTTCTGCACTCATCATCTAATGACTGAGAAACCATGCCCGGGCCACGTTTTATGCTATTCCGCTGTCCTTTCTGCCGCAACTTTAACACGTACTGCATTCCGATAGCCCGGAATACTGCCTGCCTGCTCCAGGAGTGTTCGGGTTGCTTACTTCGGCACTAAAAGAGAGTCAGTAAGTCCTGAGCTTTACTGTTATGACTGTTCCAGGTAGGACCAGGCATAGCTCTTGATGATCACCAACAACCGCTAGGGTCTAGGGTTGGGTCAAAGAACGATGAAGATGAAGATGGAGGAGTTGCTCAAGGTGTAGCAACAAGACACGTGTAACAGAGTAACGACCACTCAACAGTGGGCCGAAGACTGATAACAACGGGGTACGAAGAAGGTGTTGAAGACACTGACGAAGAGTGGACAAGGCCGAGCAAGAATGGGATGCAATGCCCAAAGAACTACCCCCTTCGTAGAAGGAAGGTGAAGGTCGGAGTGAGCTAGTCTCAGAGAGTAACACTAGGCAAAGCCTAAGTGGAACATGAAGTGCGATTGAAGATGATGATGGTACAAGAGAGAACTAGCATGAGGAAATATCTACAGTGGCTATGGATTTATATAATAATAGGCCCTGGGAAAGAGTTACCCTATTGGGTAAGCATTATGTAACCATGAGGTGCATGAAGAATGAAGTGATACTAAGTAGTGGATGGATACACCGCCGGCAAATGATATAGTGGATGGTGAGTTGGAGGGTGGCAGCGTGAAGAGAGGAGGAAATACTAGTAGTACACGAGGAAAGAAGGAAACAAGAAATCGTAACATTTACCCTTCGAAACTTCCGCTCTTCTAGAATCCCTTTGGGGTCGAACCTATCACACCCCCTTCTTATTATACTTACCTGCTACATCAGAATCCAGCAAAAGTTGTCGATGGCATTTCATCCTCAAACTGATGGTCAGACCGAACGAATTAACTGTGACCTAAAACAATATCTCTGCATCTACATTGTCAAGAAGCAAAATGAGTGGGCCGAATGGCTCAAGTTGGCACAATTCCAGCACAACAATTCCCTCATGGCCGCCACTGGCACCATCCCCTTTGCCGTCACCAGGAATTATGCCCCTCACATGGGTTTTGAAAACCCTACTTATTCTCATCAGTTCGGTTCTGATCTCGTCCACTCCCACAAGGAAATTCAAGCAGCGCTTGATGCCACTCGAACTCATATGGAGCATTCGGCCGAATCCTCATGGTCTGAACATCCTGACTACCAAGTTGGCCAGCAAGTCTGACTCTCAACAAAAAACCTCACGCTTCCTTTCCCATCCCCCAAGCTCTCGCCTAAATGGCTTGGACCTTATCCCATCACTCGATTACTCCCCAATACAGTAGAACTGTGATTGCCACAATCAATGAAAATACACCTGGTTATTAATGTTTCCCAGGTTAAACCATACAACACCCCCCTCGACAGCCAATCCATGATTCATCCTGATCCCATCATTGTCATCAAGGATCAGCTAGTCGAGTATGAGGTTGACTTCATTGTGGACTCATGCCTAAAACGTGGCAAACTGGAGTATCTTGTTCACTGGAAGGGATGGGATGAAACTGATCATACATGGGAACCTGAGGTAAACTTGGAACATGCGCAGGACACAGTTCAGGATTTCCACTTCAAACACACATCTGCACCCCGACATGTTCATGGCATTTCCTTGAAGGAATTCCATCTTCTTTTCATGCCATACAAAAACTTTACTGATTCCACATCCTCTTGCTTCTCTCGCCTGGAAGTCAAGATGTAAGGAGGGGATAGTGTTACAATACATATTTAATTTTCCTAACTCTTAACATGTACACTTGTAGACTACACATTTTTCTCTTTATTTTGTCACACTAGGTCATGTGACTTTCCCCTATCTTTTCTTTCTCACAATCACATGACTAGGACCTGGACTCTATGACATCAGATCACATGACTGGTCTAGAACCATGACATCATAGATAAGAGTCCATTCTGCTATTGGTTGTACCTTTCTCTTATCTATTGTACCATTCCCACCATATATTAGTCATGTATTAGTAATACTCTTGGCACTTGTATATATACCTGGGTGATACTATGACTGCCCCTCAGTCTAGTTCACTTGGGCATTATCTGGGTTCTATCCTAGGCCTTAAGTGGAATCATCTAGTTCTCCTTCCACCTTCACCCATGGACACCAGTTCATGTGTTCCCCTTCTTCTCTTCATCATAAAACATTGCATGACATCATAGTGTGTTCCTTTGGTTTCACCTCATCAATACTTAGGCTTAGTGTTTAGGACTTGTTTCAGGTAGTAGTTACTACTTAAACCTCCTGCATGTATCCTGTACTCTAGTCTTATTGTAACCAGAACACAATGCTATTATCTCCATTGTCCATGACTGGACTTCCTTGAACCTCTTGACTCCACTTCCCCCAACAAGTGGAATGTCTGACCTTTCTATTCATGATCAGACTAGGAATACCTGTGATGCTGTCAGTGGCCTTGCCTGCAGCAACCTTGACCTCAGCATGTGTAAATGGTCCCAATTGCACACCTCCAGCCCAGTCATAACACTATCCATCTGGGGATGATGAGTGGTGGACAGCTTTGATTGGATGTCAAGCCAGTGTAGAACTTCTTGCATCACCTGTGATGCAAACTGAGGTCTGCGATCAGTAACTAGTGATCAGGGGAGGCCATGGATGCTCCACACATGATACATAAAAAGCTTGGTGGTTTGAAGGGTCATTATCACCTTTACCATTGGGATGAATATTGCTTCCTTCAAGAAGTGGTCAACTACCACTAGGATAGAATCATATCCATCTGAGCTTGGCAGATCCATAATGAAATCTGTGGAGATGTCCTGCCAGGGACTGTCTGGAATCTCTAAGGGATTCAATTCACCCACTGGTGAATTATTGCTATCCTTCATCTGAGTGCACTTGTTGCAACAGGATATATAATCCTTGGTAAAGGCCTTCATTCCTGGCCAATAATATGACTTCTTGAGCAATTCATATGTCTGCTCAATATCTGGGCATCCTGTGACCAGTTTGTCACGACAACTGTTCAAGATTTTCATACAAAGTTCTTGATCTTCAGGCACATAGACATGATTTTCTTTCATCAAGACCTTCTTCATCCTACTACTCCACAACCCATAGGTTTCTTAGAGGTGTACAATCTCGCTTTCCTTAAGGAGATTCATATGGTTCTGGATTAATTTAAGCAGTTGTTCACCTTCATCGCTTATATCCACTTTGTGAATACACTCTGGCAGGATTACTGTGACTCCCATGTCATCCTTCTCTATTCCCACAGCATGATCTTCATGGCAGGATAAGGCATCTACCTTAGTGTTCATGGCTCCAGGCTTGTATATGAACATATAATCAAATCTTGACAGGTATTGCACCCATCATGCCTGTCTCCTGTTCAGGTCTTGGGCTTTCATAAACCATGCCAAGTTGGCATGGCCATTCCATATCTCAAATGGATGATGTGAGACTTCTAGATAGTGGTGCCATATTTCCAAGGTGCGAATGATGCTGAGCATTTCTCTGTCAGCTACTGAATAATTCCATTTGGTGTCAGACATGGAGTGTGATGCAAATGCACAGGGGTGCCATTTGTCATCCTTCAATATGGAGAGCACAGCTTCCATGACAAAATCTGACACATCAGTTTCTAGATGAAAGTGACAGTTGATGTCGGGATAGGCTAGAACTGGCACTGTCATAAAAGAGGCTTTCAAAGCCAAAAAGGTGTGATGCTGCTGATTTCCCCATTCAAAGGGTTGATCCTTCTTCAGCAGATCATTCAAGGGGTGTGCCATCTGTGAATAATCCTTGATGAATCGCCTATAAAAATTTGCTAGCCCAAGGAAGCTCCATACTCCCTTCAGGTTGGTAGATGCAGGCCATTCCAGTATAGCCTTGACCTTGTTGTTGTCCATGTGGATTCCATTCTTGGACACTGTCATGCCAAGGAATTCTACCTCTGTCTTGAAGAAGAAACACTTCTTGGACTTTTCATAAAGGTTGTTTTCTTGATGACACCTCAAAACTTCCAGCACTATCCTGTCATGCTCTGCTTGATCTTTGGTGGCTGTGAAAATAAGGATGTCATCGATGTAGACCACCACTACATCATCCATGTCTGCAAATCTTTCATTGACCATGCTCTGGAAGGTCACCAGGGAATTGCATAACCTGAAATACATTACTAAGGGTTCAAATGCTCCTTTGAAGCATGAGAAGGCAGCTTTCCACTCATCTCCTTCATGGATTCTAATGTTATTGTAATCCCATCGAATATCCATCTTTGTAAATAACTTTGCCTTCTTCAATTTATTGACTAGTTGTGATATGAGGGGAAGTGGATAATTATTCTTCATGGTGTGCTCATTCAGATATTTGTAATCTTGAATCATGCATTTCTTTACATCCTTCTTGGGGATGAAGAACACTGCAGACATCTGTTCTGATTTTGAGGGACAGATATACCCTTTTTTCAACTGGTCTTCTAAGAACATCGTGACCTCATCCTGTTTGTGAGCAGAGATGGGGATAAGCTGAGCCTTCTTGGGCTTGAATGACTCCTTCATGTCAATGCAATGGTCTCAAGGCTTTCTTTTCAGCATCCATTCCAATTCCCTCTTTGAGAAGATGTCTAAATACTCATGGTACTGCCAAGGTACCATATCTTCTTTGGCCTTAGTGTTGATCCTTTGCTTTTCCTCTCGGGATAGATCTTGACACTTCTTTTCCTCTAACAAAGCTTCCATTTTCCTTATGGTATCATATACCTGGTATTGGACAGCTTCTTCTTCCTTTTCTATCATCTGGAGGAATATAGACCCCCCATGGAGGACATGACAATGCCTCAGGCATTTAATCATCCTAACCTCTCCCATGGTCCAATCTATCTCTGGGTTGTGATGTCATAGCCACAAGTATCCTAGAATCAAGGCATTCTTGCCAAGATCTGTTACTTCAGCCAAGACCTTTTCTCAATGGCCCTGGTACTCGATTACTACCTCAGTGGCATGCATAATATTATCAGTCGAGTTCTTTGTACCATCCACATTGAACATGGATATGGGATGGGATAACTTCTTGAGTGGCAGCTTGTTCTTCTTAGCCCATGCTCTATTGATAAAAATGGTGTTGGTGCCACTGTCAAGCAGTGCTTCTGCCTTGGAGAATAACTTTATGTGCCCCAGGGATACTCAAACCTTCATCAGTATCTCTCTTGGGGGTTGTATGCTTTGTACAAATACTTTATCAGAGATTTAATCAGAGAGCTTCTCATCATAATTCTTTTTCTTTTTATTAGAGGAATTAAGCTCAGGTTTAATGTCCCTGGCAAGCTTCCTCATGGAAGACCCATCTGATGTATGAGATAAATTACTTGTTTTGACATACTTGCTGTCCTGTTCAGAGAGATCTTCAATAGATAAATCTGCAAACCTGTTTTTGGATTATCTATTATCTCAGTCAGCCCCTCAAACACCCTATTGGTCCTCAAGGCTCAATCTTTTCCTGACTCTGAATCCATTTTGTTGAAGTGGGTGTTCATGATTAACCAGTGCAAGGCTTGATTCTTTGTCATGCCTCAGATGGCACTCTGCCAATCAGAGGACTTCTTTTCTTGCTGAGCCTTTCCCTTTCCTTTAGAGGATGCACAGACTTTCCTGATGTATTCCTCATCAGAACCTTCTTCATCTGATGGGACTTCTTCAAAACACATGTTCTTACAGATGTGTGACTCCATTGACTTCTTGGACCTTTTGCAGTCCTTCTTGTGATGTCCCCCAAGCCACTTACATTCTGGGCAGGGGTTCTGAAATGAACACTAAACTAAGCCTAAGTAGGCAATGGGATGGAACAATGAGAACAGGCTATGATGCCCTGCAATGTTTTATGACAAATAGGAATGGAAGAGAACACGTGGATTGGTTACCATGGGCAAAGATAAAAGGGCAGTACTAGATATCTCAACTTAGGCCTAGAAAGTATCCAGGTATGCCCAAGTGAGCTAGACTGGGGAACAGTCATAGCTACACCCAGGTATATATACATATGCCAAGCCTATTACTAATACATGACTAATATATTGTGGAAGATGGTACAATAGATAAGTAAAGGTATAGCCAATAGCAGAATAGACTCTTATCTATGATGTCATGATCTAGATCAGTCACATGATCTGACATCATAGGAATCTAGGTCTAGTCATGTGATCATGGGAAAAGAATGATAGGGGGAAGTCCTGTGACCTGATTGTGACAACATAATGAGAAAGAAAAGTGTAGACTACGAGTGTACAAGTAGTGCAGTTAGGTTAAGTGGGATGAGTTTGTAACAGGTTCTTTGGCTTTTTGCATTGGGCAGCTGTATGTCTGGTCTCATTGCAATTGAAACACCTTGGTCCACTGCTCATGGCCAAGACATCTATTGTATCAGGGTCCTGTGACTTCAACTGGGACCTTCCTCTTTGAAAATTATTTTGATGTATGCTCATGCATCCTTGAATAAACTCCATGGTCTCCTGAGCACACCCTGTTATGATATCATTCCCTTTAACCTAACTTTTATCCTAGTCTAGGATTAGCCTAGCTAGTACTTATGATCACTACACTTTGGACTTACATATTTCCTATACTATAGCTCATGTGATTGGTCTGCACCTGATCCCTGTCACATAATTCCTTATTCCCATCCCTGGCACATGACCTAGTCATGTGACCATACATATCATTAGTAGATTACAGACTATTACATATCTATGATGTCATAGGGTCTAGATCACTATGTCATAGTCTAGCCCCTTATGTCACCTCTCTCTTTACCATAGACATGTCCTTATTTGATTATGGGGTACCAGCACAGCATGGTCTGTGTGCTGGCCTCTCTGCATATATAAAGGGCATGGTGAGACGGACTGGATTCCCTCCAGTCTTGTCAACCTGTGCATCACCTGGATCTAAGGGTGTAACGAGCCCAAGGAGGAACTCATTAAGGGCAAGGCGAACCTCTAACCCTAACCCCAAGTGCACGGCATTGGAAGGTACACCCGATGATGTGCTAACCACAATCTATAGAGAAGAGGTCGGGTATGATGTCCAGCAACGGTGTAGACAATGAGAAAGAGAGTGGACTAGTCTAGTATGAGCCTCAGCACTGGAGGGGAAGCATAGAGCAGCTGAGGCTGCTCCCCCTTAAGCCCAGGTAATGCACAGGCACAGGTTGACAAGACTGGGGGAAAACCCAGTCCATCTCACCATGTTCTTTATATATCATAGAGGCCAGTGCACAGACCATGCTGTGCTGTACCCTGGTATAGTAATACAGGGTAAAGAGCGAGGTGACGTAGAGGGCTAGACTATGATGTAATGGTCTAGACCCTATGACATCATAGATATGTAATAGTCCATAAGCTACTATAATACGTATGGTCACATGACTAGGTCACATGCCAGGGACAGGAATGGCAGTCACGTGATGTGGTCATGTGCTATGGTATAGGAAGTAAGACAAAGTCCAATGTATGATGTAGTCCAAAGTGTAGCGAAAGTGTAGTACTAGCTAGGCTAACCCTAGACTAGGATAAATGTTAGGTTAAAGAGGACGGTCTCACAACAAAGGGGGAGTGGCCTCTGCTGCTATTAAGCTTCCCTTTCAGTGCTGAGGCTCATACAGACTGCCATTTGTTCCTCATCATCATACACCATTGCCAGGTGTCATAGCCAGTTCTCTCCCTCCATCATTAGTTGTGACTGCATCATTGGTAACCTTACAAAGCTGTGCACTTGGGGTTAGGATTAAAAGTTCACCTTGCACTTGATGAGTTCCTCCTTGAGCTTGTTATACACCCTACCTTGTGAATCTCCTGCAAGTAGGCAGTGACCATACTCTTGCAATTGCCATTCTCAACAATCTGATTGATGATGGAGTATTTCACATTTTGTTCTAAGATGGCAATAGCATGACTTTCAGCTACACTGCTTACATCATATGTGACCTGGAATTGCATGATGAAATCATTGACCCTCTTGGCCTGTCCTTGGACCATGGTGGCCAGCTTCTTTCGGCCCCAGTCCTGTTGGTTGGTAGGTCAGAATAATCCTTCGCCCTCCTGGACCATCATGGTGCATGTATATTCCTGGCCTTTTGCTAGCTGGGTTTGCACAAAGGGACTGGCCTTTGACCCTTTGAGTCTTGATAATACTGCTGCTACTGCATCATATGAATGCAGCATGATTGAGGGGGCATTGATGTCTAGCCAAGCTCTGATCTTGACCCACCACTCCTCAAACTTTCCAATGGACCCATCATAAGTTCCTGGGTCTTCAAAGACTTCCACCTTTCTCCCCAATGCTACTCATAATGATGAGCTGCTTCCTGCTGGCATTTTGCCCAGGGTGATGAGCTCTCTTTGCACCTTGTTCAATGCGAAGGCAGTGTCATCATATTCAACTCTCAATGCCATGTGTCTCCCTTCTAGCTGAATGTAGGTCTGCTGTAAATTCATGAACTCGTTATAGATGGCCTGCATCTATTCACTGAGATCCTTGGTCAGATCTGCTAAAATAGCTCCTAATGCTTGAGACATGATGCAAAAGTGGTTATATTATGGGAGGGTGGTTCTACTGGTACCTCTTCAGCTTGTTCAGATGAATCCTGCTATGAAGGATAATACAAGGTGTAACGAGCCCAAGGAGGAACTCATTAAGGGTCAGGCGAACCTCTAACCCTAACCCCAAGCACATGGCATTGGAGGGCCACCTGATGACATGCTAACACTAACGATGAAGAAAGAGAACTGGCTATAATGCTTGGTAATGTTGTATGACAATGATGAAGGAATGGGCAGTCAAGTATGAGCCTTAACACTGGAAGGGAAGCATATAGCAGCTAAGGCCACTCCCCCTTAGACCCAGGTAATGCACAGGTTGACAAGACTGGAGGGAATCCAGTCCATCTCACCATGCCCATTATATATGCAAAGGGCCTGCACACAGACCATGCTGTGCTGGTACCCTGTATAGTAATACAAGGTAAGGAATGAGGTGACATAAGGGGCTAGACTATGACATAGTGGTCTAGACCTGATGATATCATAGATACATAATAGTCTGTAAGCTACTAATGATACATGTGGTTACATGACTAGGTCACATGCCAGGAATGGGAATGGGAGTCACATGATAGGTCATGTGCTATGCTACAGGAAATATGATGAAGTCCAATGTACAAGTAGTGTCCATCTAGCTAGGCTAACCCTAGACTAGAAGTAAAGTTGTAAATAATTAGGTTAATGGGGACAGTATCATAACACAAGGTGAAACAAGACCTAACTAAGGCCAAGAGGAATGTCAATGAGGTGGAACAAGGACTGGCTATGATGTCTAGCAATGTTTTATGAGGAATAGATATACATGTGGATTGATTACCATGGGTGAAGGTAAAGTGTAAGGAGGTACTAGATATCCTGCTCAGGCCTGAGGTAAATCTCAGGTAATGCCCAAGTGAGCTAGACTGGGGGACAGTCATAGCTATGCACAGGTATATATACATGTGCCAAGAGCATTACTAATACATGACTAATATACTGTGAGTGTGACGAGAACTACTAAAGGTCAAGGGGAATGACGATGAGGTGGAACAAGAACTAGTTATGACACCTAGCAACGTTTATAGAAGAAAAGGAATACATGTGGGATGGTTACCATGGGTGAAGGTAATAAGGAGAAGTGGACTAGGTATCCCACTCAGGCCTGAGGTAATTCCCAAATAATGCTCAAGTGAGCTAGACTGGGGGACAGTCATAGCTACACCCAGGTATATATACATATGCCAAGACTATTACTAATACATGACTAATATATCATGAGAGATGGAATGATAGATAACAAAAGGTACAGCTAATAGCAGAATAGACTCTTATCTATAATGTCATGGTCTAGATCAGTCACATGATCTGACATCATAGGAGTCTAGGTCTGGTCATGTGATCATGAGAAAAGAAAGACAGGGGAAGTCACATGACCTGTTGTGACAAGATAAAGAGAAAGAAAAAGTGTAAACTACGAGTGGGTAACTTAGTGTAGTTAGGTTAAGGGAAATGAGTTTGTAACAGTGAGAAGTGATATGATAGATAACAAAAGGTACAGTCAATAGCATAACAGGCTCTTATCTATGATGTCATGGGTCTAGACCAGTCACATGATCTGATGTCATAGAGTCCAGGCCCTGATCATGTGATTGTGAAAAGAAGAGATAGGGGGAAAGTTATGTAATCATGGTGACAAGAATAAAGAGGAAAAGTTTGAATATTAGTACAAGTATAGGAGTAGTTAGGTTAAGGGAAACGAGTTCATAACATAAGGGGGATGTACAGGATCAAACAAGTTGTCCTCTCTCCTGATGAACAGGATTCCTCCTGCTCTTCTTCTTCTTCTTCTGGGGGGCTGCCTGGCTTCAGCTTCTTTATCATCAGTACCTGGTCCTTCTGACCCTCTCTCACACTTTACTGGCACTAAGTGGAGTGGTACTATGATATCTTCCTCTTCTTTCTTAGTTACAATGTTCTCCTCAGTACTTGTAGTACTTGTGGGCAAACCATGTGGTGGGGCAGGCAATGGAAAGTGGGTGGTGGGCTCTGGCATTCAATGTGCTGATGCTACCCACTGTTCATACTCTCAGTTGAACTCTTCCTCCCTCAACTCCCTTTCCCTGTCATGGTCAGTTATAACCAAAACCTGCAAGACAGCTCAGTTGGGATTGTAATAGGCATCAAGGCAGGCTAATCTGATGGCAAGCACTGTGATGTGAGCTTGATCATCTAGATCCTGAAAATCTGAGGGCCTGAATGACCCTTCTAAATGCCTTAAAAAGGCAGTGCATGGTGATGGGGGATAAAGGAGATCTGGTAATGGTGAGCTCCTTGCTTGTTCTCCTCATGAACTCTCTGGTGGGGCTACCAACCCAGGAGCTTGTCCAATGTCTGGTTCTTCAGCAGCAGCATGAAAAACATACAAATGAGGGTAGGATCTCACTGACTGCACCTCAGTCTTTGTGGTCCCTTCAAACTTCAACAACAACACACTTGCTAGGCTTCTTTGGAGCTAAGGCATTGGGCAAGGTGGTGCTTAAGAGTTTAGATCAAGTGAAACAACCTCAAAAGCTTCATATGTATGATGCACTGTTACGATACATATTTAATTTTCTTAACTCTTGACTTGTACACTGGTGGTTCACACCTTTTTTCTTTACTTTTGTTACACCAGGTCATGTGACTTTCCCCTATCTTTCTTTTCCCATGATCACATGACCAAGGCCTGGACTCTATGATGTCAGATCATGTGACTGGTCTAGACCAATGACATCATAGATAAGAGATCATTATGCTATTGGCTGTACCTTTCTCTTATCTATTGTACCATTCCCACAATATATTAGTCATGTATTAGTAATAGTCTTGGCACATGTATATATACCTGGGTGATACTATGACTGTTCCCCAGTCTAGTTCAATTGGGCATTATCTGGGATCACTTCTAGGCTTAAGTGGAATTATCTAGTGCTCTCCTTACTCCCTGCCCATGGTCATCATATCATGTGTTTCCTTTTCTTTCCTCTTATTCTCTTCATCATAAAAGTGTTGCATGGTGTCATAGCATGTTCTATTTGGTTCCACCTTGCATACTTAGATTTAGGGATTAGATCCCATTTCATGCACCAGGTTGCCAACTCAAACTAGGAGAGATGAGGATATTTGTATCACTCAGAGAGGAGGTCTGATGAGGGAAAACTCCAAGTGATCTAAACTGAGGATCACTGGCTGGGGACTTTGCCCTTATATACTACTGACTACTGTTTGTACATGTGTACTGTGGATCAAGATCAGTAGATAAATACAAGTAGATGAGACATAGCCATCAAGGCTGTGAGACAGAGATGAATGTGCAGCACTGGGCTGTGCATCAAATGGAAGAAAAGGACATAGCCTCAAGCCTGTGTGCACAGTAATTAAATACATGAGGCAAAGCATAGCCATACACAGCATGGAAATTAAAAGAAGGCTATGTTAGCATAGGGTCTGAGATCCTGGGCAGATTCTGGGATAAACCAGAGATCAGATCTGGAGATTGAATATAACTATAAAAGAAGGAAGGAAGATAATGATAGAGAACAAGAGATAAGATAAGACAATAAGTGAGACTTGCTCATGACTGAGTCCATTGGTTGCCTGTAATACAGGGCTTTTGTAGTGGCACTAGGCCAGTCTGTAGTGTTAGGCTAATTGCAAAAATTATAACCTGTTACAATCCCTTCCATCAGATCAGGAACTGATGGTAAGACAGAGTTCTGTGATGCTGAAGGATCTTTTTGATTTTGTATTCTTCTTCCCCATCAATCAGCTCAGCGGGCTTCCATGTCAGATTTGGGCCATGGACTTCTGTTTCCATATAAGGGGTGAGAAGAGAAGCATGAAATACTGGGTGGATCTTTCAGGTACTGGGAAGATGGTGTTTATAGGAGATTGGGGATAGTATCTGGACAATGGTAAAGGGTCCTTCCCACTTAGGAGTGAGCTTCAGGAAGGTGATGGAGCATTTCAGATTGCAGGCTTCCAGCCAGACTTTGTCTCCTTTTAAGAATGGATGGAACTTGGAGTGTTTCTGATTGGCCATGACCTGTCAGACAAGTTCATGGGCAATGAGGGCTTCATCCCTGGCAGTGAGAAGAGCTTTGACACAAGTGTCTATTGCAGGGGTCTGTGAGGAAGATTTCAAGATAGAGGATAGGGAAATTAATTCATATCTCATCATGAGGAAGAATGGGGATCAATCAGTTACAGAATGGGGGTGATGGTTGTGAGCAAATTCAGCATGCATGATGGAATCAGCCCAGGTAGAGGGGGAATTACCACAGTAGATAGGAAGGTAGGTCACAATTTCCTGATTGATCCTCTCTGTCTCTCCATCTGTCTGAGGATGGTATGTGGTGGATAGAGACAGGTCATATCCCAGTAGTGATTCTAGTGCTTTAGCGAATATGGATGCAAACTAGGGTCCTCAATCTGAGATAAGTTTTGAGTGGAGACCAAATCTGGCATAGATTTTGTGGAAAAATAGTTCTGCAATACCTTCTGTGGATATGGAGGAGGTAGTGGGGCAAAGAATCACCCCCTTTGTAGCCCATGGTCAACCACAACCAGTAAGGCATCAAAACCAGAAGATGGGGGGAGACCAGTGATGAGGTCACAGGATAACTGCTGGAAGGGGCAAGAAGTAGTCAAAGTGATGGGCAGCAGTGGTGGGGATGAAGAGTGTGTGTTGACTTTAGCCATTTGGCATGCGCCACAGCCAGCAATGAAGTTTTGGATGTAGGAGGTGAGGCCTGGCCACCAAAGCATGGCAATGCTCTGGTGGAACATAAACATGTCCTTGATAAGTAAGGATGCCATCATGCATTTGGAAGTCAGTCATACAACTGCAGAGGGAGAGTGGTAGGTCTTTGATGCATTGTAGATGTTGCAGTACAATATTGTCTGTGAGGGATGAATGATGGATTTTGTCAACAAGAGCAGTGTCAATGAAATTGATGAAGAGGAAGGGTGGAAGCAGAGCAACTCCCTCATTATGTATATCCAATGGGAAGAGGTCCAGGCAATGGGACAGGATGTCAGATCCTACAAGGAGTTTTCCTTTGATGTGAATGAGTTTCAAGTTGAAGTCAGCAAGGTCTAATAGCCAGTGTGCTTGTCAGTAGTTCAAGTGCTGGAGTTATTTAAAATATAGAAGGTTCTTGTGGTTGGTGAAGACCTGGATCAGATATGAATAATGGGTGCCAGTCACCATGGACATTGGTCTGGAGGAGAATGGCACCTGAGGCAAATGCAGAGGCATCAGATGCTATAGCAAAGGGGTGAGTGGGTTCAGGGAGGACCAGCATGGGTTCTGACTGGAATTCACATTTGAGGTGGAGGAATGCCTCCTGACATTCATCTGTCCATTCCCAATGTGCATCCTTCTTGGTGAGATTCAGTAGGGGGCAGATGAGATTGGAGTAGTTGGGAATGAAATGCCTGTAATAGTTTGTGAACCCCAGGAATGAACATAGTTGAGTAAGAATTTGGGGGGCTGGCCAGTCCTTGTAATGAGCCCAAGGAGGAACTCATTAAGGGTGAGGCGAACCTCTAACCCTAACCCCAAGTGCACGGCATTGGAGGGCCACCCGATGACGTGCTAACCATGATCTAATAGAGAGGAGGCCAGGTATGACGTCCGGCAATGGTGTAGACAAAAGGATAAGGAATGAACAGTCAAGTTTGAGCCATCACACTGGAGGGGAAGCATAGAGCAGCTGATGGCTGCTCCCCCTTAGACCCAGGCTATGCACAGGTTGACAAGACTGGGGGGAAACCCAGTCCGTCTCACCATGCCCTATATATATGCAGAGAGGCCAGTGCACAGACCATGCTGTGCTGTACCCCTGATACTAAATAGGTACATGTCTATAGTAATGAGAGAGGTGACATAGTGGTCTAGACCCTATGACATCATAGATACGTAATAGTCCGTAAGCTACTATGATACATGTGGTCACATGACTAGGTCACGTGCCAGGGACGGGAAAGGCAATCACGTGATGTGGTCACGTGCTATGGTACAGGAAATAAGACGAAGTCCAATGTATGATGTAGAGTCCAAAGTAAAGCGAAAATGTAGTACTAGCTAGGCTAACCCTAGACTAGGATAAAAGTTAGGTTAAAGAGGACGGTATTGTAACAGTCCTTGATCCCATTGAGTTTGACTGGGTCCATGGTAAGTTGCCCCTTGTAAATAACAAGGCCAAGGTAGTTTATCTCCTTAGCTGCAAACATGCATCTGTTACAATACCATCCCCATTAACCTAACTTTTATCCTAGTCTAGGGTTAGCCTAGCTAGTTGGACTATGAACTCATACTTTGGACTTAGTATTTCCTGTAGTATAGCTCACATGATCAGTTAATACCCGATCCTGTCATGTGATTCCCTATTTCCATCCCTGGCATGTGACCTAGTCATGTGACCATACATACCATAGAGTATTCTGAACTCTTACATACTTATGATGTCATCAGGTCTAGACCACTATATCATAGTCTAGCCCCTTATGTCACCACCTTCTTTACATCCTGTATTACTATATGGGATATCAGCACAGCATGGTCTGTGCACAGGCCCTTTGCATATATAAAGGGTCTGGTGCGACAGACTGGATTCCCTCCAGTCTTGTCAACCTGGACATTACCTGGGTCTAAGGGGGAGCAGCCTCTGCTGCTATTAAGCTTCCCTTCCAGTGTTAGTGCCTCACACAGACTGACCATTCATTCCTCATGGTCATACACTGTTGCTGGACATCATAGTCAGTTCTATCCTTCTTATTTGATTGTCATTAGTGTGTCATCAGAATGACCCTCCAATGCAGTGTGCTTGAGGTTAGGGTTAGAGGTTAGCCTTGCCCAATGAGTTCCTCCTTGGACTCATTTCAGCATTTTTCTAACTTGAGGTGCGGGTCTAGCTCCTGCATGCATTGAAAAATCCATTTGATCTGTTCTTCATGGATCTTGTCATCAGACAAGAAGATCAAGAGGTTGTCCATGTAAATGATGAGCCACCCTTCTGCTATCATGTCCCTGAAGGTGTAATGAGCCCAAGGAGGAACTCATTAAGGGTGAGGCGAACCTCTAACCCTAACCCCAAGCACATGGCATTGGAGGGCCATCTGATGATGCGCTAACGACCGATGATAAAGAGAAGAACCAGCTGTGACACCTGGTAATGTTGTATGCAGTAAGGAGAACGATTGGATAGTCAATGTATGAGCCATCACACTAGAGGGGAAGCCTAGAGCAGCAATGGCCGCTCCCCCTTAGACCCAGGCTATGCACAGGTTGACAAGACTGGAGGGAATCCAGTCCGTCTCACCATGCCCTTTATATATGCAAAGGGCCAGCACACAGACCATGCTGTGCCAGTACCCCGAATACTAAATAAGGGTACAAGTACATAAGTGATTGTGGTGATGTAGAGGGCTAGACTATGGCATAATGGTCTAGACCCTATGACATCATAGATAACGTAAGAGTCCAGAATACTCTATGGTACGTATGGTCACATGACTAGGTCACATGCCAGGGACAGGAATAGGGAATCACATGATAGGATCGGGTGCTGACCGATCACATGAGCTATAGTACAGGAAATATACGAGTCCAAAGTGTAGCAAACGTAGTGTACTAGCTAGGCTAATCCTAGACTAGGATAAATGTAGGTTAATGGGGACAGTCTCACAACAGAAGGAGTCATTCATGAACCACTGGAAGGTGGCAGGAGAGTTTGTGAGACTGAAGAACATGACTGTGGGTTCAAAAAGGCCTTGATGAGTGTTGAATGCAGCCTTTGATTGGTGGCCATCTTTGATTTGTACATTGTTGTACCCCCACTGTACATCAAATTTCATATGTATGTTGGATCCTTTCAGCTTGTCAATGAGAAAGGAGATAAGGGAAAGGGAGTACTTGTCTCAGACTGTGTGCTGATTGATGTAGCAGTAGTCTTGACACAGCCATAGTTTGCTGTCTTTTTTTTGCATGAAAAAGAATGGGGACACCTGTTTCAACCACGATGGGCATATTTTCCCTGACCTGAGGTTTTCTTCCAGGAATTCATCTAACATTTTTTCCTGATGGACATTGAGTTTGTAAGGGGAGGAAATCCAGGCCTTGAATTCCAGTTTGAGGTTGATCTCATGGTCATAGGGATGAGATGGGGGTACATGGTCACAAGACTCTTTGTTAAACACCTCCATGAAGTCAGAGAATGCAGCAGGTAGTTCATGGGTTTTTTAAGGGTGGCAGTTTCTGCAGCAAGCTGTGTAGAAGTAGTGGTGATAGCAATTGTAGAGGCAGGATGTTACGATACCATTCCCTTTAACCTAACATTTATCCTAGTCTAGGGTTAGCCTAGCTAGTACATTACTTTCGCTACACCTTTGGACTACATCATACATTGGACTTCGTCTTATTTCCTGTGCATAGCCTGGATCTAAGGGGGAGCGGCCATCAGCTGCTCTATGCTTCCCCTTCAGTGTGATGGCTCATACTTGACTGTTCATTCCTTATCCTTTCATCATCACTGTTGCTGGACATCATACCCGGTTCTCTCTCTTATTGATCGTCATTAGCGCGTCATCGGGTGGCCCTCCAATGCCATGCACTTGGGGTTAGGGTTAGAGATTCACCTTGCCCTTAATGAGTTTCTCCTTGGGCTCTGTTGTGAGACCGTCCCTGTTAACCTAATTTTATCCTAGTCTAGGGTTAGCCTAGCTAGTACTTACTTTCTCTACGCTTTACAGACTACATCGTACATTGGACTTCACCATTATTTCCTGTACCATAGCACGTGATCACATCACGTGACTACCATTCCCGTCCCTGACACGTGACCTAGTCATGTGACCATACGTACCATTAGTAGCTTAAGGACTATTACGTATCTATGATGTCATAGGGTCTAGACCACTATGTCATAGTCTAGCCCCTTATGTCACCTCTCTCATTACTATAGACATGTACCTATTTAGTATCAGGGGTACAGCACAGCATGGTCTATGCGCTGGCCTCTCTGCATATATATAGGGCATGGTGAGATGGACTGGATTCCCTCCAGTCTTGTCAACCTGTGCATCACCTGGGTCTAAGGGGGAGTGGCCTTCGCTGCTATATGCTTCCCTTCCAGTGAGAGGTGCTCATACAGACTGACCATTCCTTACCTCTCATCGTATACACTGTTGCTGGACATCATACCCAGCCTACTCCTTTTAGATCGTGGTTAGCACATCATCGGGTGGCCCTCCAATGCTGTGCGCTTGGGGTTAGGGTTAGAGGTTCACCTTGCCCTTAATGAGTTCCTCCTTGGGCTTGTTACACTGGGTTTCCCCCCAGTCTTGTCAACCTGTGCATAGCCTGGGTCTAAGGGGGAGCGGCCATCAGCTGCTCTATGCTTTCCCTCCAGTGTGATGGCTCATACAGACTGTTCCATTCATTACCCTTATCATCATACACCATTGCTGGACATCATACTCAGCCTGCTCCTTTTAGATCGTGGTTAGCGTGTCATCGGGTGGCCCTCCAATGCTGTGCGCTTGGAGTTAGGGTTAGAGGTTCGCCTCGCCCTTAATGAGTTCCTCCTTGAGCTTGTTACACTGGGTTTCCCCCCAGTCTTGTCAACCTGTGCATAGCCTGGGTCTAAGGGGGAGCAGCCATCAGCTGCTCTGTGCTTTCCCTCCAGTGTGATGGCTCATACAGACTGTTCCATTCATTACCCTGATCATCATACACCGTTGCTGGACATCATACCCAGCCTCCTTTCTATAGATCATGGTTAGCGCATCATTGGGTGGCCCTCCAATGCCATGCACTTGGGGTTAGGGTTAGAGGTTCACCTCACCCTTAATGAGTTTCTCCTTGGGCTCGTTACACTGTGCTTGACTGGATGCTGCCCCACAGGCATAAAGTGGACCCTCCTGAGCTTTCACGGACTTCTTCTTTGCAGACCTCCGACACCTTTAGGGGAGTGCCTTAATTGGTATTGTTGTAAGACCATCCTCTTTAACCTAACATTTATCCTAGTCTAGGGTTAGCCTAGCTAGTACTCACTTTCGCTACACTTGTACTTTGGACTTCACTGTTATTTCCTGTACTATAGCTCATGTGATCGGTCTGCACCCGATCCTGTCATGTGATTGCCATTCCCCATCCCTGGCATGTGACCTAGTCATGTGACCATTATATACTCATGGACTATTACCTTACTTATGATGTCATAGGGTCTAGACCACTACGTCATAGTCTAGCCCCTTACATCATCTCTCTCATTGCCTTAGACATGTACCTATTTAGTATTGGGGGTACAGCACAGCATGGTCTGTGCACTGGCCTCTCTGCATATATATAGGGCATGGTGAGACAGACTGGATTCCCTCCAGTCTTGTCAACCTGTGCATTACCTGGGCTTAAGGGGGAGTGGCCTCAGCTGCTCTATGCTTCCCCTCCAGTGCTGAGGCTCATACATGACTAGTCCATTCCTTATCCTTACTCATACACCATTGCCAGACGTCATACCTGGCCTCTCTCTATAGATCATGGTTAGCATGTCATCGGGTGTACCTTCCAATGCCGTGTGCTTGGGGTTAGGGTTAGAGGTTCGCCTTGCCCTTAATGAGTTCCTCCTTGGGCTCGTTACAGGTATGTCCATTGAGGACATTAAACCAGTAGCATGTGCTAGTATCATCAGTAGCACATTCGTTTTCCTGCACTTGCAGACTTTAGTGCTGCAATGGGGTCATGCCAATTAGCAATGGTCATACAGGATTAGCTGGGCTGAGACTATTTAGAGAACACAGGACGTGGGTGTCAGCACGTTCCTGTTGTCATTTATGATAGTTGGTAGTTCCAATATATCCTATAGAGCTACAATGGACATAGGAGGGGGATCACCCATATTCCGCCTTTAGTCAGTAGTTTATTGCTGGGGACATCACATCCACTATTTGGGTCATTGAGACCAAGTCAAGGGCCAATGCAGCCATAGTTGGAGTTTTTACCTAGGAGGGGGATCAGGGATAGAACGCTTCGCTGCTGGCCCCACAAGATCTTACCTGCCTGGAAGACTGGGCATTAGTTGCTTTCAGTGCCGGCATCTGCTGAGGGTGTGCCTGTTCAGCCACCTACTGTTTTGTTATTTACTGTCACATGTGGTTTCGAGTTATAAGTCCTAAACAGGCATCTGGCCCATGTTGATTGATAGGACTCTTCTTCGGCCTAGTACAGAAATAGTTGGAACAGCCACATTATGTTTTACAAATAGCATAGCATTGAGTATCAGTCGTTTGCATAACACATCTATGGTCCACGGTTATTTTGGACATTACAGTTAGGTTATCTATACCTAGTAGTTGTCAGCTGGTTGTATACTGCATTCGAAAAGTAACGGACGTTTTATGGACAACTACTATAGTTGAATTTGGACATTACATAGAAACGGACACATTACAATATTCATTACAAACTGCCTGAATGATCACAGGAGGTAGTTCCTCGCTGATGAGTGCAAGGGCTTTTAGAGTATTGGACTTTTTTACCCCCCATCCCATCCACATTCGATTCGTAGCTTATGCTGGTTATGTCTATTCTCCGACATGAACCTGAGAATGTCTTTGAAAGATAGGACATAGGAAGGGGATTGTATTCTTCCTAGTTTCATTTCATTGAGGCTAGATTAGTTACTAGCCTCCAATCAGGCTTAAGAGGTTAAACTATGGCCTAGGTCTCCATTTGGGCATACAAGATTAAACTGTGTCCCTTCTGGCTGAGTTCAGGCCATTGCGTCCATACTGCTCATGACATTAAACTGTGCTGCTCTCCAATTGGGTTTAGGAGTTGAAACTGTATCCCTTTGGGGTTGATCACCCTATAGTTTGATGAACTTGGGTTAGCCTTCCCATGCATTAAAAAGTGCATCAGTGTTTTCAGGTAGTTAGCCTTCTATGGAAAAAGTGCATGGTTTGTTTTTGGGGTTATCCTTCCCCAAGAAAAAGAAGAAGATTTAGTCTTTCCTTGTAGAAAAAGCATGGCCTCCAATTTAGGGTTATGAGGTAAAACTGTTCCTGATCTGGTCTGTTAGCCTTCAGACATTAATGAAAAAGTGCAATCTGTTCCCAACGGGGAAGACCTCTTGATTACCTAACTAGTAGTTGAGTTGTTGAACCTACCTTATCATTTCCATGCCCAAGTCTGTGCCTCGGGTAGCTTCAGTGGGTTCCAGGGGTCGCTCCCATATCCAGAATCATTAACACTGAAGGTATCTGCCTGCCGCATGGATGCAAGCACCCTTTTGTTTGTGGAGTTGTCTTTACGAGTTGTAAGTCCTGAAAGAGTGGCAGCTGGAGACGCATATGTCATAGATCCCAACGAACATTTTAGTTACACTTTGACAGACGTTTATGGACACAAGTTGGACCATTACACTTTAGTAGTAGTAGTTACACTTTGACATCACGTCTACGCAGTTGTTTCTTTCTTTTAATTAGTTTACTATATTGGTTGTATGAAGATGGCTCAGTTGCCATGACCACATCCATTCTTTTAGTACTGGTTTCATACAACCGATCCTGATGAGATTAGGTCTCAGAAGACAGCAGTTGATTATTATTTAGATTAGATTAGTATTTGCCAATGCCAACAGGGGAGACCTTGGAAGAAGCCAGTAGATATTTTTGTTTGGATTTTCTTTTTGGACCTTTGGAGGTGGGGTACGCCTTGGACATTTTTGCGGCTCTTGTATGGGTTTAACCGACCTGGGGGCCATCTTTTCTCATTTTTGGTTGTTTTTTTTTTTTTTCATTTTTGTTGTCACAAAAATGAACTCATTCTTTTCCGACAAAGATACTCGCTAGGGACCAGCTTGCATAGGAAGGGGATAGGTAGTGGGGATAATACCATAGTGAATAGGAGAAATTGGTGAGGGCGAAGTGTATATGGAGCCTGAACCTTTGACAACTATGAACAGAGATTCCTTGTAGGGACGAGCTAGAGGAAGGACTGGAGAGGTCCCCTCTGTTGGTTCTAGCACCCCTTCCTTGGGTAGTTTTTCGCTTGTTTTTTTGAACTTTGTTTCATGTGCCATTTTCATTCATTTTATGGACACCTAGTAGTTTTTTCATTTCTTTTATTTTTGCAGCCCTTAGTTTTGCTCAGAGAAGCAAAACCTAGGAGGGGGATAGTGTTACGATACCGTTCCCTTTAACCTAACATTCATCCTAGTCTAGGGTTAGCCTAGCTAGTACATTACTTTTGCTACACCTTTGGACTACATCGTACATTGGACTTCGTCTTATTTCCTGTGCATAGCCTGGGTCTAAGGGGGAGCAGCCATCAGCTGCTCTATGCTTCCCCTTCAGTGTGATGGCTCATACTTGACTGTTCATTCCTTATCCTTTCATCATCACCATTGCCGGACGTCATACCCAGTTCTCTCTCTTATTGATTGTCATTAGCGCATCATCAGGTGGCCCTCCAATGCCATGCACTTGGGGTTAGGGTTAGAGGTTCACCTCACCCTTAATGAGTTCCTCCTTGGGCTTGTTACACAGGAAGGTATCTGCCATCTTTTGAGGGGATCTATCCACAGTGGATTGTGTGCTGGTGTTATAAACTTGTTTTCCTTAACCTTACTATTCCTACATGTTATGACCAGGCTGGGGGTGCATGGTTGGAAGTGTTTGTACATGCTGGGGTTCAATGTACTGCAGGCGAGGCTACTGACAGCATCAAGGGAAGTCTGATCTGGTCATGGATGGAGTTGAAGGATTTGCTAGAGTTTGAGCAAAGTCAAGGAGAAAGTCAAAGAATGGATCTGAAACGGGACTAAAACCTATACTAAAGTGGTGACAAGGTGGAATGACTAGAACAGGCTATGATGCCCTGCAATGTTTTATTACAAAGAGGAATGAAGAGAAAACATGTGATGCAATGACCACAGGCAAGGGTGAAGGAGAGCTAGGTATTCCACTTAAGCCTAGGAGTAATCCCAGATAATGCCCAAGTGAACAAGACTGGGGAACAGTTGTAGTATCACCCAGGTATATATACAAGTGCCAAGGGTATTACTAATACATGACTAATATATCGTGAGAGATGGTACGATAGATAAGTAAAGGTACAGCCAATAGCATAATGGGCTCTTATCTATGATGTCATGGTTTTAGACCAGTCACATGATCTGACATCATAGAGTCCAGGCCCTAGTCACGTGATCATGGAAAAGGAAAGATAGGGGGAAAGTCACGTGACCTAGTGTGACAAAATAAAGAGAAAAAGAGTAGACTTCAAGTGTACGTGTTGTGAGTTAGAAAAATTAAATACATATCGTAACACTATCCCCTCTTTATGTCTTGACTTCCAGGCGAGAGAAACAAGAAGACACGGAATCAGTAAAGTTCTCGTACGGCGAGAAAAGAGAATGGAATTCCTGTAAGGAAACACCACAAACACGGTGGAGGGCAGATGTGTGCTTGAAACAGAAATCCCGAATAGCATCCTGTGCATGTTCCAAGTTGATCTCTGATTCCCATGTGCGATCTGTTTCATCCCAACCCTTCCAATGAACGAGAAACTCCAGTTTACCATGTTTCAAATGCGAGTCAACAATGAAATCCACCTCATACTTGACTAGTTGATCCTTGGTAACGATGATAGGATCGGGTCTGATTACTGATTGGCCATTGAGAGGGGGGTTGTAGGGTTTAACCCGGGATATGTTCACGACCAGGTGTATTTTCATTGACTGAGGTAATCGCAGTTCGACTGCATTAGGGAGTACTCGAATGATAGGATAGGGTCCAAGCCATTTAGGAGAGAGCTTGAGGGATGGGAATGGGAGCATGAGATTCTTTGTGGACAGCCAGACTTGCTGGCCAACTTGGTATTCGGGATGTTCAGACCATGAAGATGCGGCCGAATATTCCATTTGTGTTCGTGTGGCATCAAGTGCTACTTGAATTTCCTTGTGGGAGTGGACGAGGTCAGAACCAAACTGGTGGGAGGAAACAGGGTTTTCAAAACCCATACAAGGGGCATAATTCCGAGTGATGGTGAAAGGAATAGTGCTGGTGGCTGCTGTGAGGGAATTGTTGTGCTGGAATTGAGCCAGCTTGAGCCATTCGACCCACTCGTTTTGTTTCTTGGCGACATAGATGCGGAGGTATTGTTCCAGGTCACGATTGATTCGTTTGGTCTGACCATCGGTTTGAGGATGGAATGCCATAGATAACTTTTGCTGGATTCCGAGCAACTTGCAAAGTTCTCGGGTGAAATTGGAGGTGAATTGGGGGCCTCGGTCGGAAACT
>JBBPJV010000387.1:0-24441 GCA_038088915.1 Sutorius aff. eximius
TGACATCTGTCGTTCGTATCCCTAACACTCCTACATGTTTCAGTCACACTTGACATCTGTCCTCCTTATTCCATACCTTACTCCGTCCGTACTTAAGGACTGCGTCTCCCATGTATATTCCTTAGTATGAATATTGAACAAGCCAATCTCCTCTCATGTCCGATTCCCTCCTACATCTCCTACCCTCTATTCCTACAAAGTCCGAGGACCCGGACCTATACAAGGACATGACACATAAGTCCTGCGCTAACATCCTCCTAAGCTCTCCTGCTCTGTCTCCTCCGTTTTGGACCTCCGGTCTTTCCCCGCCACTTATCCCTTCGTCCCTCTAGATCTCCAGTCAGACTTGCCGGACATCACTCGGAAATGAGCTCAGAGATCATGGAGTCTTAACAGAGACAGACAGAATGGAGGAAGAGTTTATGAGAGGAGGGGCCTCATGCCCAGAGGTCAGCAGAGGCATTGGGGATGGGTGGAAGAAGCTGCTATCAGGTAGTCCATAGATAGGGTGAAAGAAAAACATTGTCCAAGCATCAGATTGGATGTGGCTTAGTACAGTGACAAGGAGGAGAAAAAAATTACCAGGGCATCCCATGAGCTACTGTAACACCAGGTTGACAAGACTGGAGGGAATTCAGTCTGTCTCACCAGACCTTTTATATATGCAAAGGGCCTGTGCACAGACCATGCTGTGCTGGTATCCTGTATAGTAATACATGAGGTAAAGAAGGTGGTGGTGTCAGAGTCTAGACTATAACATAGGGTCTAGACTGGATGATGTCATAGATATGTAAGAGTCCAGAATACTCTATGATATATATGGTCACATGACTAGGTCACATGCCAGGGACAGGAATGGGGAATCACATGACAGGATCAGGTGCTGACCAATCATGTGAGCTATAGTACAGAAAATACTAAGTCTGTAGTCCATTGTATGGTCCAACTAGCTAGACTAACCCTAGGCTAGGGGTAAAAGTACAAAAAGATAGGTTAAAGGAAATGGTATCATAACAGACCATGCATTTTTTCCCATCCTTCTTAGGAATAAAGAAAACAGGGGAAGTTTGATCTGACTTGGAAGGACAGATATAACCCTTCTTCAATTCTTTGTCAATGAAAGTCCTGACTTCCTCAAGTTCAGTATCAGAGAGAAGGATAATATGGCCCTTCTTTTTGATGAAGTTGGGCTCTAGTTCTTTTGCATGATCCCAAGATTTCCTGGTAGGCATATGTCAGGATTCTTGTTCAGAGAATACATCCAAAAAGTCCCAGTACTCTTTGGAAACTTCATTTTTTAGTTTTTCTGTTTCTTTGTCTGATATTGATTGTAGTGACAGGATTGGTTGTTCACTATGGCACTTGTTCATGCAGCAAGTGAATGAGATTTGTTTGTCAATCCAGTTGATTTCAGGATTGTGGCATAATAACCAGTCATATCCAATGATCAAATCTTGGTTATCCAGATATGATATGAAGGTGTTGATGGCTTCCAGATGGGGGTTTCCTTTTTTGTCATGGACAATTATGGTGATTGCCACTTTTTTGGTAATTTGTCTGATAGCCTGATCAGAACTGTCAGCATTTAGAACATGAAATTCTTTCCCTAATGATATGTGTTTGATTTTGTTTTCATTGACAAATGTGGAGTCAATAAATGTATGGGTTGTTCCTGAGTCTAATAAGGCCAGGGTATTGCATATCTTCTTCCACCACCTATTTCCTTCATGAATGGCAAATCCATATATTATTATGTTGAGTGAGAACTCAATGGGTCCTTGTGACCATGCATGGCTGGTCAATTCAAGGGTTTCATAAATAGACATAATAGATTCTATGTCTGATTCATCAGGGATGGAGGTATGTAATTTTTTTGTTTTTCTTTTAAAGGAATTAAGCACCACTTTATAGTTGGCAGCCATGCCCTTTCAGGATGCCTCTTCAACAATTGAACTAGAACTAAATAATACAGGAGTACTAGGAATGTTCACTGCTAGCTCATCAGAGTCTGTAGTAGTGTACATTGGTAAAGAGGAAAAGCAATTCATCATATCAAAAGAAAAATGTTTGTCTGATCTAACTACACCTTGAATGTGGTTAGATCTATTTAATTTAAAGTAATGGCCTTCTGGGCCTTGTCCTTAGTTTCTTGAGTGAGGCAAGCTCACCAGTATGCTTCTGCATCAGCACACTCCCATGAAGCTGTGAGAGCAGTGATTTGGCCTTGACCAGGCTGGGCAGTTTGAGTTGAACATTGTGCAGGAGGGGGAGTCAGAAGCAGCCAGGAGGAGTATCAAGGGCATGAGGGACTGGCTTGGTCAAACTGGGAATATGTCAGGTCATAGAATTCCCTGATTCAAGCTTGGTGGGGAGGGGGTCATGGTTTGCAAGGCTCTTTGCACTCACAGGAGATGTGACTGAATTTTTGGCAGTTGTAACACTGCATTTCCTTAGGTGTCAGTCTTGCCTGTTGTGCCCCTATCTCCATGGGAGCTTCCCATCCTGGTTGTGTGCTCATTGATGTGAACCTTGGGGCATTGGTCCTTTGGAAAGGTACAAAGCATTGTCCATATTTGTATCTAATGTGCTCTAGGTGCTCTCCCATCTCCATGTACTTGTTGAGTATCTGATCAAACATGAGATCTCCATTGTTTTGGAGTAGAGTGGTATAGATCTTGTAGTTGATGGCTTTTTGTAATAAGTGCACCACTGTTTCATTGTTGATTTTGATCTCTTCCTTTAGAAATTGAAATTCATTTAAGAACTCATTGGTTCTTCAGTTTCCTTGTTGGAGCCCCTCTAGTTTGGCATACACCTGCTCCTCATAGTCCAAGATCTTAAAATATTTTTCAATATCTTTTTTCAGATCATCCCAGTCTGGCCATTTTTCACTAGCCAGTCCTTTTGAAATATGCAGATGGGCAAATGTGCTTGCATCACCCAACATCCTCATTAAGACTGTGGCAGCCTTCTCTTTGTCTTCTCACATTGGGTGCCATTTTTGGGTGGACACCCATAGTTCCATAAACAGCCACCACTTCTTAAATGTTGCACATTTTCCATCCCATATGCCAGGATCTGAAAATTTCTTGTCAAAGCCTCTTGCTGTGTCTTCAGCTTTGATGGCAGTAGAGATCTTATCAATCTCATCTTTAATGTCTTTCCAGGAGGTTGACATGGTTACTTGATGATCATGTGAGGACAGTGGTAGGGGGAGCAAAGTTTGTTAGAGGGGTGGAGCAAACAGATGCAGTCATTTGTGAGGAAGGCTCTGTCATGGGGGGTGGAATTCTTTATCAATGGTGATTAGTTCAAGCCAGTCAATGCAGAAGTTGGAGACAATGTCAAGATTGTGATTGGTGGGGATAGTGAGCACAAGGAAGTGTTCAAGGTCATTGGTACAGAATGGGTTGTTGCAATGAGGGGGCATACAATGGTTCTAAAAATAAAACTACTTCTCCTGGGCAGCTGCAGAAAGACCTTTGATGAGATGCAGCAGGTGACCATTAAGAAGTTGTAGTTGGATGGGATGATTGCCAGGCTGTTAAAGGTACAGCACTAAAATCTGGACTCATTGGCCAGTATAGTCCACAATCGGGTAGCACATATTGTCTGCTAGCAAATTACACTGTGGCCTATCATTCCACAGAACTGGCCCTCATGTGCTATAGGCAAAGCAACTTTATCCTAATTTGTAACAGTGGACAACCATATATGCAATCTATTCAGGTGGTTTGCCCTCAAGATGTCACATGTCCTAATCAATGGTTCCCTTTACACCTGGGTCTGGCTTCAATAATGATGATGGTGCTTGACCCTGTATGGGTAGTCTTATGCAAGTGAAACAAGTTTTAGATGCAACTCTAACTCAAGGTGGAGTGCAAGCATCAACTATGACACTTGGCAATATTTGTATGATCAAAGGAAAAAAGGAATAGATACACATGGCCTGGCAAGGGTGCACTGGACCATGGGCAAGGATAAAGGAAAGGTCATCAAATGGTATCACCTGTTAGAGGCCTGGAATATAAAACTCAGATAATGCCCAAGTGCATAAGATGGGGGACCAGTCACTACAACACCCAGGTATATATACATGTGCCAAGAGTATTGCTAATACATGACTAATATATTGTGAGAAATGATATGATAGATAAAGAAAGGTACAGTCAATGGCTAAATGGACTCTTATCTATGATGTCATGATTCTAGACCAGTCACATGGTCTGATGTCATAGAGTCTAGGTCCTAGTCATGTGATTGTGGGATAGTAGGGATAGGGGGAATGTCATGTGACTGTGGTGACAATATAAGAGAGAAAAAGTGTAGCTATGAGTGTATGGGTAGTGAGAGTTAGAAAATCTAAATATGTATCATAACACTAAAATGTAGTTGAAGGTCATGACCATGCAACTCTAGCCTGGTTGTAACAACTAGCATGAGGAGAAAGTACAGGAGGCTATGAGGTTTATATAGTATGAGATCATGGGAAAGAGTTGCCTGACAAGGACCTATTAAGTAATGAAAAGAAAGGTAGGTGAAGACAAATGGAGGAATGCACTGATGGAGCAAGTGGATGGAAACTGAATGGGATTGATAAGCAAGTCAGTACAAGAAAAGAGATAATTGTCTGTAGGAAATCAAACACTGAGACATTGGTAGTACATGAAAAGGAAAAGGAAGCAAATCATAACAATTTTCTTGGAGGAGCAAGACAAGATCAGAACTGTGAATTAGGTTGATGTCATTATCTCTGCACAAATCCCCAACTCCAATATTCATCCTCAACTCTACTCTGCTTTCAACACATACATGCTCCATGCTCCCTGCTCTCCTAACAGGTATCTTGAGAACAATGTCTGCACAAAGCACTTTCCTAAGCCACTCACTCCCCACACCACCATCAAGGAGGATGGCTATCCTGATTACACTCACCCTGAGAATGGCAGGACTGTTCAGAAGCACCAGAATATCTTTGACAACAGACATGTAATCTCTCATTCCAGGAAGCTCTTGGTTCAGTTTGACTGTCATATGAATTTGGAGGTCTGTGGTTCCATCAAGGCTATCAAGTACATCCACAAGTATATCTACAAAGGTCCAGATCATGCCACCATCCAAACAGAGGACCATGATGAGATCAAAGCTTACCTTGATGCCAGATATATCCCTTTCAATCAGGCTTGCCACAACATCTTTGAGTTTCTCATGCATGCTGAATATCCTGCTGTCTATCATCTTTCAGTCCATCTTCCAGGCAATCAGACTGTGGTCTTTCAAGAGGGTGCTCAATTGGAGGAGGTCATCAACAATGCCAAGGATACTCAACTTTTGGGCTGGTTCAAGGCAAATCAAGATCCTGTTCATATTGCTGCTGGTGCACATGATCATCTCTACCAAGACTTTCCCAAGCACTTTACCTGGGTCAGGAGCTGTGCTGTTTGGAAGGTTTGTCAGAGATATAAGGCCATTGAACACATGTACTCTGCCTATTCTTCACAAGGAGCACTTCTATCTTCACCTTTTGTTGACTGTGGTCAAGGGTAAGTGTCCATGTCATCCTATTTTATTTATCATCTTATTTTTTGCTTTCATAGGTGCCACTTCCTATAACCATCTTCACACTATAAATGGTCATCTTCATTCCACCTTCAAGAAGGCTTGCAGGGCACATGGTCTTTTGCAAGATGATAGAGAATGGTTGTTGTGTCTTCAGGAAGCTGCTCATTTCTCCATGGGTCCTCAACTGCACCATTTCTTTGTTGTCATTTTGGTTCATTGTGGTCCTGTGGATCCTCATCATCTCCAGGATACATCCAAGGATCACCTGTGTGATGACTTGCACTATTGCCTCATCAATGTCCTCAACATTCCAGAGCCAACACAGGATCACATCTATGATTATGGATTGCATCTTATTTCCAAGGACATTAGAAGACATGGCAAAAGACTTGAGGACTTTCCTCTTATGCCTCTTTTACAGCAGCTCTAGAAGGTCCTGGAAGGAAATCAACTCATCCTTGAGCAGAGGCAGTATGATTCACATCAACAGCAGGCTTTTGTTGACCATGGTCTTCCCACTCTCAATCCAAAGCAGAGGGCCCTCTATGATGCAGTCATCAACAGTGTCAACAATAATCTTGGATCTCTCTTCTTCCTTCACAGTGGTGGTGGTTGTGACAAGACTATCTGGCAAAGCTCATTGCTGCTTCTGTTCATGCAAGACATGGTATTGTTCTTTGTGTTGCTTCCACTGGCCTGGCATCTCTTCTTCTTCCTGGTGGTTGCACTGCCCATTCTCACTTCAAGATTCCCATTCCCATCCATGAGAATAGTACTTGCAACATCAAAAAGGATGATCTCACTCATCAGCTCCTTCAGCAAACTTCTCTCATCATCTGGGATGAAGTCACTTTTCAACACCATTACATTGTGGAGTGTGTGGATCACACCTTGCAGGACTTGCTCTCCTCAGTGGTGACTTTAGACAAACTCTCCCTGTTATTCTCCATGGAGGAAGAGAGCAGATCATTCCAACTGCTCTCACTCACTCCCATCTCTGGCCTACCAGAAAGCTCCATTATCTCCATCAAAACATGTGTCTTGATCAAGATCCTGAGTCAGATGCTTGAGCTCACCAACTCCTTCAGATAGGTGTCATCAATGGTGACCTCCAACTTCCTCAACACATGTATTGTGGTGATACCATCAACTCTCTTATTCAAGCAATCTATGGTGACCTTTTGGCTGCAAATCAGAGGCTGTCTGATCAATACTTTTTGGATCACACCATTCTCAATCCCAGGAATCTCCAGGCCAATGAAATCAATGCCACCATCCTGGACTCTGTTGCACTCCAACAGAAGTTCACCTATTGCAGCACAGACTCTGTCTCTGATCCAAAGTATGACTATATTCAGCCAGAAGTCTTGCACACTTTCAATCCATCAGGTTTCCCTCTCCATGAGCTGCAGTTGAAGACTGGCTCTCCTCTCATGCTCTTGTGCAATCTGGATCCCCTCCATGGCCTTTACAATGGAACAAGACTCAGACTCATCAGATCCACTCAAAGGGTCTTGGAATGCCATGTCTTGAATTCAGAGCATGGCAACAATCAGGACAATGTGGTCTTTATTCCAAGGATGGCTTTGGACTCAGGTCTGGAGGACTCTCCTGTCCCCTTTCATCATTTTCAATTCCCTGTCCATCTGGCCTATGCAATGACCATCAACAAATCTCAAGGTTAGATTTCATCACATGGTCATCAAGACTGATATTCACTGATTTCAAAGGTCAAACCCTGAAGTATGTTGGTATCAATCTCAGATCTCCTGTATTCTCCCATGAATTCTATGTGGCTTTGTCACATTATACTCATCATAGACACATCAAGATTCTTTTTCCTCAAGATGATGAACAAAATACCAAAACAACCAATGTGGTTTGGACTGAAGTATTTAGAGACTTGCAAGTTTGATTTTTACAACATATACAGTATACATTTCTTTCCTCAAAGTGTAACCTGAGTATGAAATTTGGAATCCAACTAAATCATTACATATGTGAAACTCATGTCACTGTTACGCCTAGTCTGGTCTTGGAGTAGGGCATGACCATTTATACACGCTGGGGGTTCTTGATGGGTTCTGCTGGAGTATTCACAGACAGAGTTCAGAGGAGCTTGCCTGATGAGAGCAAGGTCAAAGGCAGAGAGATGCTAGCTCAACAGAGACTAAGTGGTCAGAGAGTGGGTTATAGCATGGTATTCCGGTTACGCTAAGACTAAGGTACAGGAATATACATGTATGGTTTAAGTACAACTACTAGTGCTACTCGGGAAGGCAGAGGAACTCTATAGAAGGAGTCTGAGTTAGCAGTAGTACTACCAGATCAGTGAAAACCCTTGGAAAGGGGATAGAGGTGAAATGGGATGAACCCAGATGTAGTCCGATCTGGTCTAAGCGAAGTGAAAAAGGGAAACTCGTGTAAGTAACAGAGCTCCATGCACCCAAGTGGGACAGAGAAGTCAAGAGAGGTAATAGAGAGAGGCCTCATGCCCGAGTGGGTCAGCAGAGGCACTACAGACAGGTGGGGATAGCCGCTATCGGGTAGTCCAAAGATAGGGGCAAAGGAAACAGATAGTCCAAGCATCGAAGACATGGCTTAGTACAAAGACAAAGAAGAGAAAAAGATTACCAGAGCATCCCACAAGCTGTCATAACAGTCACAAGCCCAGAAGTGAGCTTTTGCCCATTCTTTCAAACTTATAATCAACCATTCTTCCATCTTGATCAAAACAAATATCCAATTTACTCAGATGATGCATTTTCCCCACCCAGGCCAATAGCCCAAAATCAGGTCATTAACCTCATAAAAATATTAATAGGAAAGAAAAAGCTCATGTGCCAAATACTATAAGAGATAACTGGTTCTTTGGCTTGAATCAGTTTGAACCAAATCTCAAAAATCTCTTGAGTCCTGAACTTGAACCTGAACCTACTGTACCTACTGCTGAACCTAGGTTCAGAGCTGAACTTTGGTGGCCCTAAGTGACATGAATGCATAGAATGGAGATTTGTAAACTTACAAAGAAAGGATGAGCCTTTGATGGTAGAGTGGTGCTTGAAAGAGTGAACAGATGACAGGTGGATGTATAGGTGTGGTTTATGGGGGTCAGAGTTGAACAAATGTTGATGTCTGTGAGCAAGGGACAGGTGCTGCAGGAAACAAGATGCGAAAAGTGCACATGACGCACGTGACCCGGATGGGACCGACAACTGAGTTCCGAAACTTTTGCAATAGTCACAGCACTGTGGTCTAGTAGAACCCTCAGATTTGGTCGAGATATTGCATGCAGACAGCCTGCCAATGTCCAATGCCGTTGTTAGCCAACAACTATTTTCCGGTGGGCATTCTTCATACCAGGTCCGAAATGCCTGATGATGCCAGTGTCGTTAGGTGCCCTTTCCGGATTCGCCTCCACCATTCTGCTTCAACCCCGTGAGTATATTATTCGCACTCGTTATATTTACCACTAAGCACGAATAGTGGACCTGTTGAAAACACGTATTCAGCAAGGTGATTGTGCGCCTGGCTCCCGGTGAGAGAACTCAGCACCCGCGATTGCCCTCGCCCCCGACTTTTCCTGTTTAATAGGAATACTACATTCATCTGGCACACTACACATAACATTATCAGGCGGGATGGAATCGTAGGATTGTGGCGAGGCACGGGCGCTTCACTCGTTCGGTGGGGCAATACAACTACGATTCAGTTCCCTGACTGACTACTAGAAGAAATATTCCGGGTGTAGCTCTCTACTTTACCAGCTTGACGCACCTACGTACAGTAATGGCGAGATCCCCCTACTTTTCGGTCCCAAAGGCTACAGAAGAGGGTGCCAAGAGTGTCTTGCCAAAGCTCACTAACCAGGGTAACCTACTTGCCGGTGCGACTGCAAGGATCGGAGTGGGTTTCCTCCTTAACCCATTCTCGGTTCTCAAGGCACGGTTTGAAGTATGTTGTATTATTCATTCATGTCGCGGCAACTGACTATACTTCCAGAGTGAACACTTTGCGTACCGAAGCTTAACTGACTCCCTTCGCTCCATCATTCGTACAGGGCCATCAGAGCTAATGCGTGGATTCGTGGCGTCCTCTCTACGGGACGCACCATACGCCGGATTGTTTGTCCTACTCTACGAAGCAGTCAAGCAAGAATCGAGCAAGTGCATGTCTCCCGACGCTTAAAGATGTGCCTAAGGTGTCCTTTATAGCTTACCTTGTGCCGAATGCACATGCTACAAGCACACATAGCTTTTCGGCTGCCACGGCGGGTGGCATTGCAACGATGGTCACCCACCCTTTTGACGTGATCAAGGTACTTACACAACACCGAACGTTAACTTGTTGCTGAGCACGAGTAGACCAAAATGCAGGTCCGCTCCGAATACCGATACCATAGCTTGATGTCTACCGTGATTCGAGTATGGCAGGTGTGTTCCTTCTCCATCCGAAACCTTGCAATAAAAAACATCCCACTTATCATAGCAACGAGGCATTGTGGGCTTCTTTGATGGAGCGTCTCTCCGTATGTCACGCAAAATCATGAGTTCGATGGTTGGATGGGCAGTTTTTGAGGGCATGCTGCTTTTTATGCAAAAACCGTAACATTGTTTATACCTCATTCTGTTCAATTGCAACTAAGAGTACTGCTTTTGAATAAACTTCGCAATGGTCTGCAGCTGGATGTTTGATGTCCCCTCGTAGATGGCTCCCTATCATACACCATGACCAGAGCCTGAGTGAAGTGTACCACCGTGACACCCAGTAGTGTTTACTCACGATTTTGGAATCTCGCCAGAACTTCTCAATTCCAGTCTCCCGAGTAAACCCAACTCCCCCTGCCCATTCGATAGCCTGACCAGAGACTCGCTGGGCGATAATACTTGCCCAATACTTGGCCATCGCAGCCTCCTTCGTAAAAGTCTTTCCTTCCTCTTTCCTCCGGGCAGCATTGTATGTCAAAAGACGGGCCGACTCTATCTCTATCGCAGCCTGGGCGATTTGGAATGCCATGCCTTGAAAGGTACCTACGGGTTGGCCAAATTGAGTACGTTGGTATGTATAGGGAACAGCTTTGTTAAATGCGCCCTGAGCAAGCCCGAGCATTTGCGCCGCTATGCCTATCCGACCTGTGGCCCCAACCTTTCAGCACACGTCAAGTGAACGGAAGCAGGTAAAGATGCACCCTCATTCAAAATCTCGATCGCGAGTTTGTAACCCTGTCCTTCTCCGCCGATAATGTTCTCTGCAGGTATTCGCAAGTCATCAAAGTTGAGTGCACACGTCGATGAAGCACGGATGCCGAGTTTCTCTTCCTTCTTCGCAATTTCGATTCCCATGTCTTTAGTCGCGATAAAGCAAGTTATCCCCTTATATCCCTTACTTGGATCAACCTAGAGAAAGATGGTCAGATCACATGATGGAGATAACTATCACGGTCCTACGTTGGCAAAGATGAGGAAGATTTCGGCTTCATACGAGTTCGTGATCCACATCTTGGAGCCATTGATGATCCAATGATCTCCGTCCCTTTTTGCACGAGTTTGCAATGCAAATGCGTCCGATCCAGAAGCGGACTCAGACAAGCAAAAAGACCCGAGCTGCAGGGGTTTTAGCCACAAGTGACTATAGACTCGAGTCTATCTACCTTGAATTGAGAAAGCTGCGGAAGCCATTTATCTTGCTGCTCTTTTGTTCCATACTTCCGCAAGATGGTATTCACTAACGTATTATGGACATCGCACATGACCGACACTGAGGGATCAACTTTGGCAAGTTCTTCGATCGCTATTATAGCGGACATGAACGATGATTCAGCGCCGCAGTGCTCGGCACTCGTTTCGATTCCCATGAGCTGTTTGGTCGACGGATGAACGAGTGTTCAACAAGGGAATCTCAAGAAAACATACACCCCGTTCGAAAAGCCCTGCGATAATCTCCGGGTGCATATTTTCCGTTTCATCCATTTCACGGACTTTGGGCGCAACAACCTCATTGGCAAATCGCTTCACTAAGTGTGTTGTCTGTCGAGTTGTCTGTTTGGACAGGGATAGCATGGTGCATACCGGAGTCTCTGAGCATCTCTTCTTCTTCCGTAAAGGTATCGAGCGAGTTCAGAGTGAAGCTCTCCGTGGCGCGTATACATGAAACCGTGAAACTTCTACAAAACCGACGAATATTAAGAGAGGCAACTCGGAACTCGATCGTGGTTGGCACACCGAGTAGCGTTGCATAAGGGCACGCGCTGGACTCTAAGGATCCTTGTCGAGCGAACAGCAACGCGCAACATCGACTCCATTGCGTGAAAGTTGGGAGAGCAAGTCGAAGCCCCAGAAGCGAGTCTGCGGGGAGTAACAATCACATGGCTTGGGTAAGCCTACTGGTGCTTGATTATGTAACTACACTTTGGCCACTTTCCGAGGCTCTATTGAACGAGCTGACAACTAGCCGTCAAAAGTGACTCAACCTCTCCCGAATGCATAGGGCCGTAATCCATCAACAGCCTGAAATATTCATTGTTGAAGGCCAAAACCTGACGCTCAAACTTCTCAAAAGCATCGTAGAAGAGATCCGTCGCAGAGGAAGTAAGGGTAAACCACGGCTGTACTTGGGATGGCGCTTTGGTGAGTCACCCCTGAATTGTCCCAGTTATCTGGAGATGCCACGTTTGAAGAGTAGCGATATTTCAATGCTTGCTTTCTCGATATCCCCCAAGGCGTTCTCTTCACCCCGAGCGCGAAATTAGAAACGAGTGGAGAAATGCATCAGTTGTCGTGAGTATGGGACAGGCTAACGCAGATCAGGTGTCTATTTCAAATCGCTAGAGGATGCAGACCTATCATGTAGAGGGTCTAGCTGGAGATGGAAACGAGGTCACTCATATTGTGCGCGCATCACCCCAAACTGAATTCTAGGCAGGGTTAAGAGCCCGGGGTGTTGTTGTTGACCATTATCCAGGACCTAGAGGCGTCGGGACTACTCCCCGTCGATTCGGCTCTCGTCAGGACCTCGGCCAAGCGACAATCGACCCCACTAGCTGACCTTTCCTTTTCCGCTCCCGTCATACAGGAGGGTACTGCCATCCCAAGCTTCTAATATTCCCGAATTAGAATAGGTGACAACAGTCAGCTCTTTGACACAAGCTGGCCTGGCATGCTTAATCACGTCCACATTCAAGCAATCGTTGGTGTAAGTCAACTTGTCGCGTTTTCTCTGATGTCAGGTTCCGTGTGTAGTTGGTACAGCATTCTTGCCCCTTTACAATTTCCCAAAGTGTGAATTTGATGATTAATCGACGGGCCTGGAATACCATATACCCGCTCTACGTGCAAGAGACTATAATGATAACTTGGTTGAATCCGCAGGAAGGCACATGCATTACCTGGGTTATGCTGGACAGTATCCCAAGGTGAACATAATCAGAAGGGAACCAAACATGACTCCACGATTTGAAGAGCTGAAACATAGCCCCGAGAGCAGCAAAGTAAAAGTAATAAAGGTCATGAAAAGGCGTGAAGCATCAAGTGTAACTGCGCCCATGTTTCCCCGCTTCCACGAGTGATCCATTTCATGCAGCTGTATCCCCCACCTTGCCGTTTTCTCCGGACCCACGGGCTTCGCCATTAGTTCCTCGTCCCTTGCCAGTCAGGCCAGCAGCCGCAAACCCTCGTGCAGCGAAACCACCACGGCCACCACGACCTCTGGAACCACCCCGTGGACCACCTCGATCTTCCTTATCTATTGCGATCTTGACTTCGACCGGGGAGTCGTTAATTTTCTACGATATATCCGTCAGGATTACGGAGTTGGTTACAAACCTGGTGCATACCTCATTATTTTTCTCAAGGCCAGCTTTCATGGTCTCCTCGTCGCCAAATTCGACATAGGCTATTTTTTGGCTTCGTCCCTGTTGTGTGTTTGGGTATGTCACCCGAACGACCTAAGACCTGGTGTTAGCGAGAGATCATCGTACTCCGGATGCTTCACGTACACCCGATGAATCCCCACCAAAAAAGTCGCGCACCTCCGTCTCGCCTGCAGGCGTTTGGAGGCGGACGAACAGGGTCCATGATGGCTTGTAAGTTCGTCTTGATGTCGGAGTACGTGTCCCGGCGCTGTCCGTTGTTGGTGACTTGAGACCGGCTTCCATGACATCAGGCGTGGGGGCTTTGACAACTTCATCAGAGACAGGAGTGTCTTTGCCCGACTTTGGCTGAGGTGCAGGTGGTTCGACAGGAGACGTGCTAGCCTCGGCTCTTTCCTCTGTAGAATCCTTATCCTTTGCTTCCCGGTCGACACGCTCCTTCTTCTCCTTCTTCTCTCTCTTCTTCTGCCTGTCCTTCTCGGTTTTATCAAAAGAAGGCCCCGTCGGCGTGCCGTTTGTCCTTGTCTGAGGGAGGCTTGAGGGCTCCTCCGGTGTGGCTGCCATGGCTGGAGACGCTGTAGCGAGTGGCGACTTGGCTTCCTTTGGCCCAGGTGAGGCAGGCTTCTCCGTAGGCACCGGTGTTGAGCCCTTGGTTGGTGGGTTTGCAGTAGCGTTTGGCAACGAAGAACTCGTTGAGTTGGGTGTGTGCGCGACGGTACCTGGAGTAGCAGTGCGACGGTATGCATAATTGAACCCTGCCAGTCGTTAACGCCAGTTTTTTTGTTCTACTGAACCACTTACCTTGGCTCTTGACCTCTGCACTAACCCTTCCTTCCTTTACGTCCAGGACAAGGGATCCGAAGGCGGCATCACACAAATTCCAGTTCCAGCAGTTCTTCCAAGCAGGTTCCTCACCGGTGGCTGTAGGTGGCGCACCAGTTTGTCCCTGTGGCTGAGGAATGCGTTCAATGACGGACAAGGCCTTGTCAAGAAGGATTCGTTGATGCTCATCGATCACAGTATCAACCTGACCCTTTACGCTGTCCCAGACCTTGTCAAAGCCTTCCTTGCCTACGATCAGCTTGCGGCGGAAACCTTCGAAATCGCCTTGTACGCTGAACTCATTGTATGAGCTGGCATACCGAAAGTGGAGACCCGCAGAAACGGTAAGGTCCGCTTTGAGGATGAGAGCAAGCTGAGCAATGATACCTTCCCGACCAGGACTTGCATGTGTGACCAGGAGACGCGTCTCGGAGGGATCGAATACCCGCTGAGCAGTGTCGACGAGCTCACCAATCTGAAGAGCTGTGGTCCACATGGTACCCTGACCACCAGCGATGGTAGCGTTTCCATCGCCGTTGTCGAACATCTTGTGCGGCACGAGAGCACCCCCTAACCCGAGAAGCCGCAATTTGACACCACCTACGTCGAGGCAACGCGTCGTGGCTTCGTCTAACACGTGCAAATTATCGATGGCATAGGTACCGGTGCGGAATTTTTCTAGAATGACCACATCTTCGCAAGCACCCCAAACGGTGAACACGGGGATTTGGAGCTTGATTTGACCTGAAAGCAAGAGAGGGAATTCTGATATGAGGGAGATGTCTACGGTGGAACGAATGGTGGCGGGGGTATTGTCCGGAGATAGGAGATGGTTGCGCTGAGCGGTGGCAATGAGGGGAGAATACATGGTGAGGTGGCGGAGTGTGCGGTCATTGATTCGCTCTAGACTGCTGGACTCTGGTGGAGATGGATTAAAGGAAAACTTGGGGAAGACGGAAATGTGGATCACTGACCAAAGAAACCGAAATCGCCGGTGTGTATGACTGCTTTTGCGTTAGCTTCGCGCGCGAGATCATTGAGGGCAGAAATACGACCGCGGATGTCTGCAATGCAGAGGATACGGCCGTGGACGGTGTCGAGGACCTTTGTCTGCGTGTTGACCTGATGTACGTGTGCTCTGGGATGTGGCGACACTGCGGGGCGGGTCGAAGTCGAGGCGGGGCGGGAAGTGGGCTGCATTTTTTTTTTTTGACGAGGATCCACAAAGGCGGGCACGGAGTGAACACTACCTTTCAGTACAAAATCGCGCGCCTCGCCCCCTCCTCACTCCGTCTACAGTATATTATGTAATTGTTATCTCCCCTTTTGGTATCCACATTCGCTCACAACGGCGACGACGTCGGTGACGATGAGCTCGTACTAAACGACGTGCAGCGAGCCCACTCGCACAGCCCGCGCACATCTTCCGAACGTTTTCTGCCTTATCCGCTGCTGCCGTTAAAACGACGTCGCCTCCGACACGTCCCTTGCCCTCTTTCACACCTGTCTGCATGGCCAGTCATCCGGCTGCGCACACACCCGCGCCGCCCATTCATGTCGCACCTTCCGTGACCCCCTCAGACAGACTCCCCTTCTCCCTTCTCTCCCTGCCACCAAATCCTCGGATAGCCTATGCCACCTTCCTTCCCGCAACCGATGCCCCACCCTATGACCTCCTCGAGTCTGGCCGCAGACAACTCCTCGCGCGGAACGATTCCCTCACTCTCTTGGAATCCATTTTGCCTTACACCCATATCGATGGCGCCACCTCTACGCTTCATGCTTTCATGTTCACGTCCCATCATCATGTCGATGCATGTTTCTCTACCCTGAAAGCAATATTATTAGACGGCCTCGTCCGTAAGTGTTCCCTCGATCCCTCGCAGCTCTCTCCAGTTTCTTTATAGCATCTGTACTCCGTAACTCACGATGCGATGCTCATAGCTTCGGATATTTCACTCTTCGATCCCCAAGGTTTATTTCCCTGTTCGTTCGAATGTGCAGCCCAACCAGCACCTTGTCACCTCTGCCGTGATCCAAAGCGTTCCCCAGCAACTGATCCAGACTTCGCAGCGGTCAATCTCCTTCCGCGCAACCATCTACGTATAATTTACTCCCGCTTCCTAAACGCCCTTCGGAGTCGAATCATTGATGATATCACCAACGTTTCCAAAGTTGCAGTTGACGGACGTTTGGCTCACCGACTAATGGATGGATTTATACTCACATCTTCGCCCGTCTCGAATGAATGGGCAACCGACTGGCTGGATGAAGCGAGGCTCAGGTGAGAGTCAAGTGCCCAGGCACTTCCCGAAACTGACCGTCGCAGACCGCTCACACATTGCCAGCTTGACGTACACCTCAGTGCGTCGAGGTTGGAGATATACTCACACCTCCAGCCAACCGACTTCCTTCCCCTCGACTTTAGTCACCCGTTAGCTGCGGGTACACCGATAACACTTCTACCCCTTGGAGTTCCGTCTTATTACTTGTCGACATATAATGGCCCCATTTCGGGTATCACTTCCCAATTCGAGCAATCACTCATGGGTCTCGGTGCGGGTGAATGGAAGTCATCTACCCCCACATCGTATTCCGAGAAACAGAGTACTTTTCGTTCAGGTATCCCTAAGCGGACCGGTCCGACCTATGTCATTGCCTGGATAGCTGTGCAAAATAAGCAGGGTGAAGATAAGGGAATAGCCATCATCTGGCCGTTGCAACTTTGTCTTGCATTTACGCCGACTTCCCAGTCCCCTCATGCTCGGCGTCCACTTCCTTATCTACCAGATTTACCATCTCAACTTCAGCCCTCTCCGCCCCCACCCCCGCCACCCACCGTTGCCCTCAGCTTGTCTTCCTCCGAAGACACTAGCGCCCTTGCTGTCCCTACCCCCTCGATACTTGGTGGGCGTCCTATCTCACGTCGCGCCTGCTCATCGCCCACATCGGAATCCATTCGTACGCTCCGCTGCCTGACACTGTCAAAGTCCTCGAAGGTCGAAAACGTCGCCTCAGAAGTAGGATCGTATGTGGAATCCGTTGCAAAAGAACGGGAACGAGAGCGGGAACGCATTCGGAAGGAACGCGAGAATGCTCAAATATCCGCTTCTCCTCGCACTATGGCCACACCCTCTACTGGTATTACAATCCAAACCTCAGCTCCCGTCACCACAACAGGCGACTCCCCTGCCAGCCCTTCGCCGACCAATGGGACCCACCCAACAAATGAACCCCAAATACTGACAGACCCTGTGCAGGCACCAATACTTGTGACGTCAGATGCCAATCTTCCCCCACCTTATCCTTCCCCCCCTTCTGCTCTTGGAAAGGCCACCGTACAAACTATCCCCTCCAGCGCAGGCCCCATCGCCCCCGCTGACCCCCCTTCCCTAACGTCACAGACAGAATCTGTTACGTCGGCCCTTGATCCACCTTTTGATCCTTTTGGACCTATCGATGCCACTTGGAGACAGTCATCCAACGATTTCATGAACCTTGGCGAGTCATACAATATGGGCTTTGACATGAGTGTTGACACTATTGGGGCTGGGAGCGCCGGCGGAACGACGAGCACTGGGCATGTGAACATGGACTTTGAGGACGGATTCATCTTCACTGAGGATGACTTCGACTTCTTTGACCGACCGTCTGGAGCTGGTCGAGCTGGTCGAGCTATCGCACCCTCACTGGAGGAGTCTTCTGGTCTTTCGCTTGCTGGCTCTGCCCCAATGGGGTTCTCGCCATCAATTCTTGGAGACGGTGTCTTCTCGGTGAATACCGCTTTTACCCCAGGTCAACAACAATCACCTCCGTTTGCCGCCAGTGGAAATGCGGATCCGTTCATACCCCGGTTCTCTGAACTGTATCACATGCAAGACTTGGGACCAACCAGCACAGATATGGCGCTACCGTCCCCGGGGCCTACCCCGAATTCGGAACCGACAACGCCTCAAGTAAAATTATCTCTTGAGCAAAAGCAAGGGTCCGCAATTCTATCCAACTTCTTCGATCCGATTCCCTTTGCCCAGAATCATAGACTATCTGATTCCAAATACCACATTGGTAAATTCGCCCTCCCCAGCCCACCAGATGAGGAAGACAGAACGCAACCGATGCCTCATCTCTCGCTACCCAATCAAATCAACCACTGGAAACACCGATACAACGCCGCGACTGACCCCCGCATCGGCCTTGTACGGAAGCTAATTGGAGTCAAGCGAAAGAGCTTTGATCAAGGGTCACGCAGATCGAGGTGGCGCCCCAGCTGGTTACAATACAGCCCAAATCTGGAATATACCATGTCAGACGACGCTGAAGAAGCCTCTGATATACCTTCGGACGATGAGGACATCGACAGCGCTGAACCTCCCGTTCCCTCTCGAACGACTACGCCACCACCCGCATACCTCCCGCTCGGGCCGACATTGCTGCACATGCAATTTTCTCATCCATGCCTACTCCCCCTAAGTGGATCTTTGCGCCCACCTGGTGCGGCGGTAGCACCCATGACGATCCCAGCCCCCGTTCCGACATCTGTCCCCACCCCAGTTTCTCCTGCGGCCGCACTCGGCGCAACGTCAGAGAAGTCAAAGTCTCTTGAAGCCGCAGGGAGCATGATTGCCAAGGAGGTTGTTGAGAACGACATATTTGCTGATGCATGGCGAGCCAGCAACATCCATTGTTCGCCGCACAGGCAGCTAGATGCTCGGCCCATTGATGTGTCAACCCTGGCTCAGATCATCCGTAGTCTTCCTGAACTTGAAGGTCCGGTTGAGTTACAAGCTTTCTTAAATCATGGTGAGTAGGCATACCCTCGTCAGATCCAGCTTATTGATCCCTCCCTTACCAAGTAGTTGGAGCACCCCCGGATCGGACGCTGCTTCACCGCATGGATGCACCAATGATATCAGTTGGTAAGGGGGACGCTATCGTTCAAGTGTCACCTGCGTCCCTGCGCTTCTGGGAGAAACTTGGTTTGACGCCGCAGTCGGGCAAGAAGGATCTCACGGCCTTCCTCTTTTTCGAGGATAATAGTCTAGACAGGCAACAATTTGCGGAAACCTGGCTGAGGAAGCTGTCTACAACATACAGCGTCCGTTTCACCACCCGTCCTTTTGAATCGTTGCTGAACCCGCTTCTAGGCACGCCAACTTGGTGCCCACATTCCTGGGAGCCATTCCCTCTGTTCAGTGGATGGCATCTTCGCTTTGCGACTGGACTCGCTTCGCAAATATCTGTGTACGTAATGTACTACCTTGATGCTAAACGTTTCACTGACTTTCATACACAAGCTTCGTTCGCCACAGACCTGCCTTCTGAGTTGGCTGGCCTTGTCTTCTACATCGCGATTCCAGACTCGGCGTTGACGCTTGCCTCGCCTCTCCTTCGACAAATATCTTCGGCAATAAAGAGGCTGCAGAAAGTTCGTCCTGAATACCCAATTACCCTGCAACTCATACCCGAACATCACCTGACCTCGCACGACCTTGGGACTACTGACTTTGAGAGGTTGTGTTTTTCAGTTTATCGTCGTGTGCCCCAACCGGTTGAGCGGTCCATGTCACGAAGAATCCTCGGCGCTGGCAAGGAAACTAGCGGGTTCTTTCGGGAGCCTGCATTTACGCTTGCGCGACCGCCCAAGCCTACTGCCCACTTCAGTCTGGGTCCAGCCCGTAGCCTGGACGTGCTGGACCGCCATACCTTTCTCCATGTTGGTTATAAATTCTCAGCATGTGGGAAATGGCTCTTGGCCGCGTGTGTCGATCAGCACGGCGAATCTTGTGACCTCGGAAGCTGGTTAACTCAGGATGAGGTCGAAATGTCGACCGTTACGCAGGTCTGGAGCTTTGCGCTGCAAGCTGCTCGAAGAGCCAACATTGAATGGCGGTTAGTGATCTGTAAACAAGGGCTCATGTCCCCCACAGAGCTTGATGGTTCGTTTTTCGTCAGTATCCTAAGGCGATTCTTGACCTCTTTGTTAGCTTGGATTCATCACTTGTCGGAAGTATCCTCCCATGGCTGCGATCCTGCTCCTTTCCACGTCACCATCCTATCTGTCGATCAAAATATCTCTTGGTCATTCACGCATCTATGTCAACCTGGTACCGGGCAACAAACACCTTCGCGACGTACCGCAGGGAAAGATGCATCCAAATCACTGTACGTGGATGTGACGACAGCCACGACCTATGCCGTGTACCCTACCATTCGCATCCCCATGTCCCCCCCTCCAGCCTATCCTTGGGTTGACTGTCCCTTCGTACCTGATCCCGAAGGCACGTCCTCCACCGAAACCACCTGTCCCATCCTTCCCATCCGCTCCACCATCCTGCTCCACGTTCCCTTCCAGCGTGCAAACTCTTCATGCTTGACCCTTCACATCCATTTCCTTCATAGCCGCAAATCTCCGGGGTCTTCGCTCCATATTCCAGACGATGTCACCCACCAAGAGATCACACGAAACTATTACGAACTTGCGGTTCTCGCTAGCTTGCAGGGACCTTTCGGATACCCCATCCTTCCGCTGCATCTATCTGCACTCGAATCGATGCAAGACGCTCTTCGGCAGGAAGCCGAGTAGTTGCTGACTAATTCTTGGCTTTCTAACTTCCTTTGCTTTCTTAGATGAGCCACTCGTTCAATACTGCTTTCTGCACGTACTTCACATCACTGTTGTATCCCTACTTGTCGTATCATCGCATCTTTTATCTTTCCTTATGTCATCACACCAGTGTAGTTGCTACCCGAAACTAAGATAACCACCATTCTTGGACTACTACTGCATCTTCTTCTCCTGCGCGCTGTAATCCTTTGGCGCCTCGGATCGTAACGTTGATTGTATACTAGCAAGCGTACCGATACCAATCATGATGATTGGTACTAGGATGAAAAACGCGACAAGGAGCGACGTGATGAGAGCTGGCGTGAGGAGTTGGTAATTGTGAAGGATACCCCCTTTAGGCGATGCAACCGTGGCCGCAGGGGATGGCGCCGCTGCTTCCGGTGGCGAGTCAAACTCCGAGAGCAGCGGAAGCTCACGGCGCCCCAACGGGTTGTGCGACCCAGCATAAATGACGAGATGGTTCGAAGCAAGGGCAGCGAGTCTATCGAGCTCCTTGGATAGAAGCCGTTCTGGACGTGCAAGGAATTAGACACGGAAGATGGGATTCGAATCCTGACGAACGACGAACCATGCTCAGCCATCACCGACTTCCTGTGCCTCGGGGACCCCTCAATCGGGGGCAACGAAATGGATACGACATGTTTCTTGCCCGCCACTAGGCTCCACCCTCCTGAGCCCGGGACAACATCGATGGCAACGGAACCACACCGGTCGGTGACAAGCACCGATGCCTCCAGTGGATGTACCATGCTGCGTTCGACATGGGGCAGCTGCCGCGTGTTGGGTAAATCCTTGATCAAAGTCGCAAGTCGACATGAAGGTTCGAGTGTCCGTAGATCAGAGCTATGTGCCTATTCCGAACTTGTCATTCCGAATGTACGAGGGATGTTGGTCGACGACCTACTCCAGGGTGGTCTACCACAACAATTGCGTCATACGAGCACAGGTCTCCGTTCGAAACGATGTCTTCCAGTAATGCACCGTAGCTGGGGCGTGCACCAGGGGCAAGGTTGGTGAGCGCAGAGCCCGAACTAGCGTAACGGGGCAAAGGTTAGACGTTGTACGAGAATACATTGCAACAGAATTACTTCTGAGAAGACCAAGCGACGAACGGCACCGTGTTTGAGAATGCGAAAACGCCAGAGAACGGCAACAAAGCTAATAGAGCAACACGCGCAGCCATCAGAGTCGGTAACAGCTTAGAATCGTGCTCGTAGCAACTCCACCAGCCATACTGTGCTTATGTAAGCGCAAAGTATTGGTCCGCGTCTCGAATAAACCTTTTTGACAAACGTCGACACCATGGCCGCGATCCCCTCGCAGGCAAAATCCAAGCAACTTAGAGCGTGTCTGCTCTGCTCCATAATTCAGCACCCCATGGACTTTAGAAAGAACGGCTGTCCAAACTGCGAGGAGATTATGCAGGTGCGCGTTGCTGTCTCTCTCAAGGCGTTTATTCAATCTTCCCATGACCAGATGAAAGGGTCTCCTGACCGCATCGCGGTCTGTACCACGACATACTTTGATGGCATCATAGCTGTCATCGACCCCGAATCCAGCTGGGTTGCCCGCTGGCAGAGAACGTGTATGTCACTTCCACATCTCGGTCTTTGTCCGGCCGTGGGCTGATTCCTTTCCCCCAGCCAAATACGTGCGAGGCATGTACGCCGTGCGAGTCAAGGGTCGTGTCCCAGAAGATGTCGAAGCCGAGCTTGAGAGTCGAGGTATCAAATACCGACCCAGGGATCAGACCGACCAAGATTAAGCATTGCACATGGTCATCTTCCATTCAGATCCCGATAGTTCACACCTCGACACTTCCCCCGTGCGCGTTTATGAAGGGATGCAGTCGTGGTTCACATGCCATTCCCTTGCGTGTGAGGGTTCCGTCCGCGTATTGTACCTATGAAGAAGCATACCACCCCTAGAGTCTGGTTCTCGACGTGGTCTGGCTTTCCTGTATACGCAATACCGCCATATCGGTACAATACAGTTGTCCGCTCGTGCTGTAACACTCAAATGGCAAACAGTTGGGGGCCATTCGGTCCTTAAATCTGACTTTGCTAGACGAGCGTCCCTGTCTTCTCTGACGCTCCATCTGCGTGCAGATCCGTGACCCAAATGCCTCGTTGCAAGATCAGACCTCAGATCCAAAACTATTGAGGTTCTGCCGTACTTGGGGTTCATACGGTTCATGCAGCCTTGGATTCAACCCAAGGGTCTGTTGTCTCGATTAGTCAGACAGTTCCAGGATCTAGCTGCTGAAACTACTTTTGTTTCCCTTGAGGCCACCATGAAGCTTTAGGTCCGATCCCTGGAGAGCACCACCCACTCCACTTCCACGCTGCAACGGGCCGTCATCCGGAATGGCACAGTAAGGCATATGGCGTCTTGGGACTGGCTTCCGATAGCCCGGCCGCCTCTGGAGAATGTATTGTTGCAGGTATAATCGATCATTTGGGAGAATTGTGCGATATGCAACCTGAAATATTTTGTGATATCATGGTATTGGTCTATGAGATACGGCGAACAAGAAGATGCAAGTGATTATTGGTGGCTATATAAATAGGCAAGCGTTCGTCGTGAGGCATCCAGAATGTGTTGTTCGCTAGCTCGGGTAATTGTTTCAAGTACGCTATCTGGGCTTTCGGTCCGCACATTGACTTCACAGCAACTCGTGCAGAACCTGATTGTAACGATGGGGTAGATGGGCGCTGCGAAAGCGTTGACAAACTAGAATGATAGCCAAAGCTGGATGACATACCTAAGCATGTTCTTGGAAAATACGATCTGCGAGAAGACTCTCTCAGTGTCCAGTACCTCAAAGAGTCTGACTTTGGCCGCATCTTTTCCGGAACCCGTGGATGTCCTTTGCGACTGGGGCAAATCCCCATCTCTACGAGCCCAAAAGACGCGGCCTGGGGGATACAGGTCTGCCATTTGCATGTTTGCCTCGAGAGTCTTCCTTGTCGCCAAAAACTTGCCAGGTAGAAACCATCCACGGGAACATGATTAGGGAACTCCAGTGTGAGTTGATGAAAGTGGAGGTTCTCACCCAATGCATGTCCTCAGACGAACCCTCTCCACTCTTCCATTGGCTCGTGCGATGCGTTACGACAGAGTATCCCTCCCGTCCGCCATTGCTATTCGCCTCACACAGCCATAAAGCTGCGTTACGGATATCACGCACGGAACCCAATGAGAGCCGAGATACAATATCATCCGAGTAGACGAAAGAGACAATCAACTTGGACGCCAGCCGACTCAAGTCTGCATCAGTAAGACATCTGTACGATCAAGGGTGAGATGGTGCTTGCGAAACGCCGAGGATCCCGACGTACGGTGGTGCTATACAGTACACAGACACCGGGCGATCAACGGGAAGCCCACTTGATGGGACAGTAAGGCAAGTAGTCGAATCCGCCCACATCTTCGAAGTGGTTGAATGCCGCAACCGGAGTACCGATGGTCCATATTACTCACCAGAGCCAAGAGCGTGGCCACCCCAGCTCCGAGGGAGTGTCCACAGAGGATGAGTTCTATTCAACAAAAATAAATAAATAAA